>JAGKTI010022002.1:4353-15466 GCA_018397915.1 Birgus latro | reverse complement strand
AGAGAGAGAGAGAGAGAGAGAGAGAGAGAGAGAGAGAGAGAGAGTCCTTTCACTTTCAACTACATCAATATTTTAAAATGATACAAACAATCCACAGCGGAATATCAAGCACTTACAAAACAAATCGCTAGGGAAGAGGTGTTACGGATTCTCCAGACATCGACAAGTGGTAGCCTCCCTTTCCTTCACTTTCACTCGGCCGCCTTTGTCACTCGTGCAGTCAGTGAACGTAGGATGCTTGAGAGAACGGAATGGAGGCTTACTTTCTTGCATGGACAAAAGAACGTGTCTCGAATTTTCATGTCTGTGCGCCGTAGTGAGAAGATGGGCTGTGTTTTCCTATTTTTTTATTTCATTCCACGTAGCAGCTTCTGTCATTTCGTATCCACCACTTGTCTACCACACTAATATCTACCACACCTACGTACATAATAATCACCACATCACCACACAAACATCGCGAATAACTTAACCCCCTCATCACCACACAAACACTGCTATTACGCAACACCCACCATCACCACCTAAAACAAGCACATAGACAGACATCATCACGCCCTCTACACCACTATCCTACCCCCCAGATATACCTACACTAGCAATGGAGATACACCTACACACCCACTTCACGCGCAGGGCAATACAACATGTGTGCGATATTTATATGTGCATGATTCATTGTGACAAGTGGAAAGATTGGGTGAGAGAGACACACAGGTTAGAGCTTTATTTTCTCTAATGGGCGGGAAGGAGACACAGGCTAGAGCTTCCTTTATTTTCTCTAACACTTTGGGGTACACAGGCATGGGATGTGTGTAGCCCAAAACTTTAGAAAAAATCAAGAATTCAAACTCCAACTTTCTCTCTCTCTCTCTCTGATTTATTTTTTCCGGGTTGGGATGAAACCGGGTTGAAGACAATGGTGGAAATCTGGATAGGCTATTGTTCTGATGTGACTGGCTTGGTGATGATGATGATGAGGGTGATGACAATAACAGTGACAGTGATGACGCTGGGTTGATTATGATGATGATGATGATGGTTAGTCAACATTTTTTACACGACGTTGATACAAGGCGTGTGTGTGTGTGTATGTGTGTGTGTGTGAAGACCGCAACTTAACTGTCATGTCTGAACCGCAAATATTTCACACGTATTACTCGCCGTCTTTAGCCTGCAGTCCACCGGGGTCACAACAACAACAGCAAAAACAATAACAATAGTAACCCGTCGCTACATGGAAGTTGAGGGTTGAGGGCTAACTCTGAGGGCTAACTTCAGGGTTGAGGGCTAGTTCTGAGGGCTAACTTTTGGGTTGAGGGCTAGTTCTGAGGGCTAACTTTAGGGTTGAGAGCTAGTTCTGAGGGCTAACTTTAGGGTTGAGGGCTAGTTCTGAGGGCTAACTTTTGGGTTAAGGGCTAGTTCTAAAGGGCTCACTTTAGGGTTGAGGGCTAGTTCTAAGGGCTAACTTTTGGGTTAAGGGCTAGTTCTGAGGGCTAACTTTTGGGTTGAGGGCTAGTTCCAAGGGCTAACTTTTGGGTTGAGGGCTAGTTCCAAGGGCTAACTTTAGGGTTGAGGGCTAGTTCTAAGGGCTAACTTTTGGGTTGAGGGCTAGTTCTGAGGGCTAGCTTTTGGGTTGAGGGCTAGTTCTGAGGGCTAACTTTTGGGTTGAGGGCTAGTTCTGAGGGCTACCTTTGGGACTGAGGGCTAGTTCTGAGGGCTAACTTTTGGGTTAAGGGCTAGTTCTGAGGGCTAACTTTAAGACTGAGAGTTCTGTGAGCACGATTCAGTGACGTGGGTGATGACGATGATGATGATGATGCAGAAAAGTGTGAGATTAATCTTGACATTAGAGTGAGTATCTGTGGTAAGGGATTGTGGTTTAGATGTCACACACACACACACACACACACACACACACGCACACACACACACACACACACGCTCACACTCACTCACACATACACACATTGGGAACTTGTGAGATTGCATTATGTTTTTGTGTCTGTTTCATCACCACTTTTTCCCAGTACACCCCCTCCCCTTCATTTCCTTCCACGTCCTCTCACCTCTCCTCTCTTACCTTCTCATCCCTTTCCTTCCATCTATCCTTTCCTCCCTTCCCTTCTTTTCCATCTCTCCTCCCCTCTCTTCCCTAATCTGCCTGCTTCCTCATTTCTCTCTTCTCATATTCCCCCCTCCCTTCCCCTTCTCATTAAACTCCCTCATTCCTCCATCCCCTTCCACTACCGATCTTCCCCCTTCATCCTATCCCATCCCTTACCTTTCCTTTCCTCCCTTTCCATTCCTCACTAATGCCTTCCTCTCCTCCCCCTCCCATTCCTTACTACTTCCTTCACTCCCTTCCTATTCCATCCCTTACATATCCTTTCCCTCCCATCCCAACCACTCCCTCATCTTTCTCATCCCACCCCATCCCTTACCTTTCCTTCCAGTGCCATCCCCTCCCCTCTTTATCCTTCACTGGTTATGTGTTCTCTTGCAACCATTTTCACTCTCCTTTGTGGCTGGATTCCACAAGAGAACAAGCACCACAAGTACCCTACTACGGCCTGTACACCAAGAGGCACAGGAGGCTTACAAGAACTTCTTCCCGTGTGATTGGGGTAACCATTCATATAACACCACTCAGGAGCAAGGGAGGCTCGTCACTCTTGCCTTAAATGCCAGGAGTGAGTAACCTACTCTGAATCCCAGTGCTCCTGATGGGGCCAAAAAGGATTGGATGATGGATGGGCATAATTCTTAGATATAAACATACACTGTCATAGCCGATCATATCTCTGCTCTATCCTACAAATTAAAAATCATTAAGAACAGTGAAGTAAACACAGACATGGACATTTTTACTATATTTCAAAATACTGTAACTACACTGTAACAGCTGTAAAAATATACTTCAGCAATGATTACTAACATGAAAATCCACCCCTCATTAAACACTACCCAATACTTGGTTTGATCCTGTGGCATCAGCTACTCATGCCAGAATCAGCTTATTCTGCTATTTTAAAAAATCCAGATCTGTTCAAACCAGAATCAGATAATAGGTCATGAGTGGAAGTTGTTTCCAATATGAAGAGTATGCAGGTGATGTGAGCCTTGTGGTGAAGCCAGTCTGTGGTAGCCAACAGCCATGGGGCCTTGACATCAGGGGTATGGCTAGGAATTTGAGAATAGGGCGGACAAGGAGAGGACAACCCAAATTACTGTATAGGAGGGCTAGGGAATTTCTTCAGGAGGGTCTAGAAATTAGGGGTGGGTAGGTATATTTCACAGACGACCAGTGCCGCCCTGTCCGCCCCTCTGGTTATGTCACTGGTATTTGACTCTGGACGGCATAGTATTCCTTAAGCTGAATACAAACATTTAGACTGAGGTAAGCAGAAAATATCCCATGCTGACTTCCACAGCAGAACACATGTGTAAGTGGGCATACTGCCATCTAAAATGCTAATATGAACTAGGGTTTTTCCTCAGCTGAATGTGATCACTTGGAAGCAGCCAAACCCTCAAGTTTTGGATCACCAGAAACAAATGCTTCCCTGATATAATGAGATACTTTTTTATATAATATGTCAGGGATGAAAAAGATGGACTTATCCTACATGTCAGAGTCAATGGAATATCAAACTTTTTCTTCCTAACTGTCAAAGAACCTACAACCTTCCACAAGTAATATATTTCCCACAAAAACATAAAAACTCTTACGGTATATCTACAGCCTCATAAAAGCACCCACAACCCTTCACAAATCTTTACTTCATACCCCGAGCACCCATATCTTAACAAGAGCAACTGAACCCGATCATAAGCATCCATGATTTCACATAATCCTCGTAATCTATTCAGATCTCACTAATATCTAAATATCACATTAATCTACAGCTGCATTAAGATAACAACAGTGACAAGAAGTGCCTTAAAAATATACAGCTATAGATCATAAACATGTAGAGATGTGAAGTGATGTGGTCGTAATATATTTTAACAATAATTAAGATATTGGGAATGCAATTGCCCTACTGTAACTGGTGGTCTAGTGATTAGAATGTCCCAGTCGGAGTGACAGCCCTCTACAAATTTGATCCCCAAGAGGTGACAGGAGGGTTACTGATTATGTGATGACCGGCCGTGATCGTACAGTGGTTATAGTTCTTTCACCTAAACTTGCCCAGATTTCCATCCGTTTTTGCTTGTGTCACATAGCTCAGTGGCAGAAGGTGATAATGCTGTGGCTCTACATCTTTTCCACAGGACTTGTTCATGACTAGCATCATATACTGGTGTTACTCTGTTGTTACAAGTGAGCATTCAAGATGGAGAGATGATAATTCTATTCAAGTTCTGTAGGAAAAGTACAGTACATTGCATTGTGTGTGTGTGACTATGGACTGGCAAAATGGTAAAAGTTCCACTATAGCTTTAATATTCTCACAGGGCAAAGCGAATCACTCTGACAATCCCTTCTAATTACAAGACCATCAGGTGTCCAATAAATAACTGAATATAGCAAAATTACATGTCTGTCTTATCAACACAGTGTGCACAGACAATCCTGACAGCAAGTTAAGAATAAGTTCCAAAATATAACAACTTTTCCTTATCACTAGAACAATAAACTGGGTGCAAACTAGCATATCAAATATACAGGAAGGAGAAAATTTCAATAGCTTGATGCCTAAGAAATTGCTTCAACACAGAAACACTTGACATCCAGTAAATATGGAAGACAAGGTATTAGTTTAGTGATATACGGCATTAGACAGGTGCTGAAGGGAGGCCTACATGTGGTGGTGTTGTGCACTCTTGGTGGAGCAGCTGTGGCACCCACCTGAGAGCCAAACCTCCTAATATTTCCCTGCATCTCACCGTGAGACGGATCCTGGTCCTACCCTGGTGAAGTGCTGTCTACAACATGGGGGTGCAGATTACCTTCACAGTGCATGTATTATACTGTATCTGTAGGACAGCCCCACAAAAGCAGCTGTTTACCTCTAGTCAACAGGTATGCTTGGTCAGACAGATTGTGGTTAAGCAAAAATACCAACAGCATAAAACACCTATTCACTAAGGGAACTGGAATGTGAACCAACAAACATAAAAACAGCTTTCCTTTCCCCAGTCAGATAAAATGCCACTATCTGGTTTCCTGTATGACTTGAAAGACGGTCAACATACATTTTAAAATACAACTGTAGGTCTGGTAAATGCTTTTGATATATCCAGTGGCAGCTGGACCCTGATATAGTTGGTCTGTTTCCATCTGACAAAGATCTGTAGCCCTTTTCAGCTTAGTTGATGGCCTGGTGTGGTAAGACTGGAGGATAAATTTGAGCAGTAACCAAGGAGACTTAGTCAATTTCATGCAACCACAATTTTATATTCACAGCATGAGAGTAGCCCAGTCCCATCAGATGAAAAAAAAAAAAAAACTATAAGCTATAATCATTTGTGGACACTTACTATCTAACAATCAAGTAACAACTGTTGACCCTCTGACCAGTAACCAGGGACACTCATTCCTACCGCATAACTTGGTCTCACTGAACTTCATGCAAACACGATCTAGCATAAAATTTGTGAGAATAATCTAGTTCTGGCAGATGAAAACAAACCAGCCATAGACATATGATAAGGTGTATGAATATAAATGAAATGGATGTTATATGACTCTAGTATATGACTGCCTGATAGGTAATTTGAGGATGTGTGTGAAGATGTGCTTATGAGGTGAAGTCAGGATTCCAGGGGCCTGAATGATGAGTGAATGAGTGTGTGGCCCATTTCACTGGATGTACTGCTGATTAGCTTTCTCATTATCATTTCTTCCCCCCTTTCCACCCCCTTGCTCTATGGACCCTACCTAACCTCACCTGCAGTTGGGGAAAAAAAAAAAAAAAAAGAGGTCAAATGATGATGATGACAAATGAGTATATGAGATAGATGTGAGAAACAAACCTAAGAAAATAAGACAAGATGCCAAATGACTACTGAGACAAAGGGTTTATCTAGTTGAAGGTAAGAGATTTTAATTTGAAAAGCTGCAGTAAGGACGACAAAGACGACAATGGTGATGATGATGATGATGATAATAATGATAATTATGATGATGATGGCGATGATGATTATTACGATGATGATTACAATGGTTTGTCTAGCTGGTAATGAGATTCTAGGATGGAAAGCTGCCATAAGAATGATGAAGACAATGATGAATATCTTCTATTAACTGTTTGTGGTATAACATATGCACCTGTAATGCCCTGGCATCCATGAATAACATACTACACAGGCTAAAACTTAAGTGATGCAAAAACACCCGTCAGACAAAACCAATGAAATAGTGAAATGGTACACAGTTCAGTTACTGTAGTTTGTTTTCATCTGACAAAGTACTGTCACTCCTTTCAGCTCAGGTGATGGCCAAGCATAGTCAGACTGGAGGCTAAATTCGGCTACTAATTAGGGAGACTCATTCCTGTCTCATAACAAAACCTAACTGAATTTCATGCAACCACAATTTAGTACTCAAGGCATGAGAGTAATTCAGTTCCATCATATGAAAACAAACCAGCTATAAATACAATCTTCTGCCATCTACTTCTACCCAGGAGTCAAGTAACAATTATTAACATGAGACTAGCCCAGCTTTGTCAGATTAAAACAACTTAACTATAGATATATTCTTTTGCCATCAACTTCTACCTAGCAGTCAAGCAACAATTATAAGCAGAAGAGTAGCTCAACTCTGTACGAATTAAAACAACTTAACTGCTGTATAACTATATTCTTTTGATGACAACTTCTACCTATCAATCAAGTAACAATTACTGACCCTTCCAATCTGATGATGCATTTCTCGCTTTGATTTGTCCACAACCAAATTATTTAATCAGCCCAGAAGAAACTCAAGTATCTAGGGGTCAGTGATGGCTGTCGCTAATCCTCCCAGTTCATAAAGTCTCTCCTGAACTGAATAAAACTGTCTGGGGGTAGCAAAAAATAACTGAAGAATTACTGTACATCATCAGACTGAAAAGGTTTAAACTGAGTGCACAGAGGTAAAGCAAGCTCTTTAATTTAAGAAACACTTATAATTAGTAGATGTGATCAGCCTGCATCCCACATTACAGAGTGCAGTCAGCAACGATACAGGAATATTTGATATGATCTACCATCATCATGTGTCTTAGAAACTATTGTTAAAAAATGGAGACTTTTTCACATCCCAGTTTTAATAACACAGCCTTTAGATATGTAGTCTAGGTCTGCCTAATTGCATGAGCCACGCTCCCATCCACTCACCATTCAAGCCCCAGGAATCTAATGAACAAGTGTTATGAAATCCCAAGTCACTCTGATTAAAATTATTAAAATGAAGTAACATCACTAAGTTCAGCTTTGGGTGGCTTAAGGGGGAGAGTGAACATGTACATTGGCTGCTGGATGTTTAAGTAGTATTTGAAGTACGTGTGTTTGGGTTCAAAGCCTCTTTTGTAGTAGAGCTCTCGTGCCTGAAAGCAACAATACACAGATTAAAAGGGGACCTAAAGTAACCTGCAAAGTCTCCAGCAATAATTATCCCTATACTTACTGCATTTTAAACAGGTCCAGATTTTTGTTCCTTTTGCAGCTTATTTCACAGATTCACTGTCAGAAAAAAACAATGCTATGGCTCTACATCATTTCCATACCACTACTTGGTGGCTAGCATCGTATTCTAGTGATAAATTACTGCTACAACTTAGCAATGACGATGGAGAGATGACAATTTTAGGTCAATTTTGTGTAAAATGGGCATAGGTAATTGATTCCTTCAGTCTGTGTGATGCCCATTCTGTAGTGTATTAGCTCTAACCTGACAAGATTCCTTACACCTTTCAGCTCAGCTGATGGTCAGTTCTGGTCAGAATGCAGGGTTGACTTGACTAGCAACCAAGGAGACTCATTCCTACCTCATAACCAAGGCTCATCAAATTTCATGAAACCATAACAAAGTATAGTGGGAGTGGCCAGTTCTGTCAGATGAAAACAAACCAACAACAGCGAAAGAGTTGGTGCCATACAAAATGCTAATTACTACTTTCACATCATTTCAATGGTTAATGCATACTGTACACCGTATAACAGAAGACTTATATACGGAAGATGAAAATGAAGCAGCAGAGTGGTGGTAAAGAAAAAGAAAGACTGAAAGAGTGGCCTTGATGGAAGACAGTGACGAGTGAGAGAATGAATGAAAAAGTGGAAGAGTGAAAGAATCAGAGAAGGAAGAGGAGGATGAGGATGACAGAAAGTGAAGGAGGAATGGGTGGAAGATCAGAGAGGAATGAGGAAGTGGAGAAGAAAGTGAAAGTGGAGTGAGAGGATCAGAAAAGAATGCAAGAGGAGTGAGAGGATCAGAGAGGGAAGAGGATGAGGAGTGAAAGGCTGAAAGTGGAAGAGTAGTGAGGTAATAAGAGGAGAAAGAAGAAAAGCAATGGCAGCAAGGGTGTTGTGGCTCCAGTTGTGCCTGGAACAACAAAGAGGAATAATGCAAATAGAGGCCATTGTACGGAGAGGGTTGGAGAGAAAAAAGAAGACAGCAAAAAAAGGGGGAAAAAAAAAATTACCTTGTAGTGACATTCTGTTGTGATGAGCTCAATGCCTTCCAAACATCGATCTGTGCAGAACTGTATGACCTCATCCAGAAGTCTCATGGCAATTCCTCGACGTCGATATTGTTTCTTGACGGCCATGCGACGGAGAAAGGCCCTAGATAAAATAATAAAAATAAAATAAAATAAATTCACATGTAACAAAAAAGAAATGGGACTGGATAATGATGATAATCATAACAGAAGATAATGATTCTCTCTCTCTCTTCACTGCCTATCCTTGGTATGTAATATCAGCAATACATTAAAACAGAGGTAGCCTACGGTATATACCGGTACTTACTTTAACCCACCATGTAAAGACTTGGTAATAGCCACTGTCCCCACAATATGCTTCTTCTTCCCTCTTACTACCACATCTCTGCTCTCCAAATCACCTTCACTCACAAAGTCGTACTCAATCTGCAAAACAATTACCTTTAACGGAGAAGTGTAGTTGGTTTGTTTAGACATGACAAACATCCCTAACCCTTTTCATCCCCACTGATAGTCAGATTGGAGAGCTGATGTGACTAGTGACCAAGGAGATTCATCCCTATCTCATAACGAAAGCTTATCAAATTTCAAGCAAACAAGATTTAATAATAGTGGGAATGGTCCAGTAGTGTCACATGAAAACAGTATCCACCTCACCTTCTTTGTCTTGTTAACCAGGTAGTCAAGTTCAGTGGAGACAGAGCCTTCCAGGACCTCAGCCACCCAGAAGCCACAATTGGGATCCTTCATGTAGGTCTCAGAAATACTGTTTAGGTCACCCATTAACTCCATGGCCTGTGAAATGGTCATCACATACAGTCATCCTTCCTTTATTTTTTGCAATTTACATTATTGACTTCACTTATTTGTGGATGTATAAAGGAACAAAAAATCTATCTATAGCCAGATTTATTAACCCTATAACTGGTGGCTACAAACAGAGAAAGAGAGAGAGAGAGAGAGAGAGAATTCCAATGTAAGCCATACCTTGAAGTAATGCCCAGTCCATATCACAATATAGATGAGAGCGATGCCAAGTGGGATGCCAAGCAGACAGAATTTCAGGGGGATTCCAAAACCGATAAATGCAATGGCCATTATCAAGAGAGACACCTGAAACAAAAACACAGTTTCGTTATATTACACTGTAAACACCTATATTACACTGTACACACCTATATATCAGTCAATATAATGTACGGTACATGCAAATAAAAAAAGAACGCAAACAAATCCGAAAAATACCTGAGGCATAACTTCTGACAGGACGGCAGCCCAAAAGAAGTCATTTACCGTCTCCATCGTTGCTTCTGTAATGATGTCACGAATGGCCATCTCATCCCCGCGTCGATATCTCCTTATAATACAAACTGGGGCACCCTTGTCACTCATCTTAAGTCAAATCAGCCACAAAATTAAGTAGACAGAAGCCCCTACGACCATCAACAACAAACCCGTCAGGAGCACCGAGGAGAATGGCTGATCTCGATTTTAGGACTTAAAGACTACTCCTCCTATTCTGCAGTAAAATTAGCAGTATGGTATAATTTTGAAGATTCTATTAGCTGAACTAACATACATGAGACTGTGTTTACTGTCTTCAACAATGTGTCCCAAAATAAAAATCAGGCAAACGTCCCTACTCTGATACCATTCACCAACAATAACAAAAACAAACATGGAGTACGAAACTACATACTTTTAATATTTGCCACATTTCCTTGCTTTCAAAAAGGTACAAATTGCATCCAGAGACCAGAAATAATGTACAAAAGACATCCTCATAGTAAATATATATCAGAGGTGAAACACACACACACTCTCTCTCTCTCTCTCTCTCTCTGGAAAGATCCTAGAACTTAGAAAAACTGCTGGTCTGTCTGAATTAACTACGGACCGTAATCTAGGTGGCACAGGAGGCTTCATAGCGCAATACCTTTACAACAATAAATATTTCAATCAATCAATCCTTAATTTTGCATAGTACACCTCAACATTCTCTTATATTATTCTTATATCCCTGTTACATCAATATAGTTTTTACCACTCACATATACGAGCATACTGAGGTGTACAGAATAATTCGCCAAGAAAGACATGTTACGATACTCAGGATAAAAAGAGACATATATCCATGTTTTATTCCATGGAGAGCTGAACAACGTACAGAACACATATACGATTATACATTACAGTGTACATAATGAAACGATGGAAGAAAAGGGTGAATTTATAACTTGCAAACTCACAAAAATCTATCAATAAACAGTATATACATACACACATATATACCGGTACATAAATATATACACACGTAAAAATAACATGTTTTCTCTCAATGAATCCCCCATACTTAGACTGGCCATGGTATTAACATGTTTTCAATGGACTGGAAGCTAAACCAAGTGCCAAAACCAGCTAATTTGGGAGAGAGAGAGAGAGAGAGAGAGAGAGAG
>JAGKTI010022001.1:1986-15466 GCA_018397915.1 Birgus latro | reverse complement strand
TGTGTGTGTGTGTGTGTGTGTGTGTGTGTGTGTGTGTGTGTGTGTGTGTATGAGTGATCATTTTGTGATCCTATTAAGCTCAGAAAACTGAACATGAACATGGAATGTATTTTTCATCATTATCTGGCATATGATAATTAATTTGACGAGAGTGCTCCTGCTGTGTACAGAATTAAGCCAGTGTTGGTCAAAGGATAAATATTACTGCATATTCACATCAAACAACACTGGTGGTGGTGATTACGTCAGTTATTGTTGTAGTACAGTATATTCGCGTAAAACACACCGCCGCCGCTGCTGCTGGTGGTTATGGTGTTGGTGGTTGTCATTACACCAGTAACTGTTGCATTATGTGTGGGTGGTTATCATTTTAATAGTTACTGGTGTTTATGTTCACGTCATACAACCGGGGTTTTACGAAAGCGCGGATCCGCATGTCATAAGCGCGTCACGTTTTCCACGGATTCCCGGATTATTTATTTTATATCAAAAGAGTGGCTGATTTTTTTTATAAGCGCGTTTTTCACTCACCTCTTTAATTAACCAGACGTTAACGTCTGTTGCCCCCTGCTCACTACGGGGAGGGGGAAGTAGGACTTTGAAGCAGGATATTTTTGGCCGTTTCGAGATGGCTCTTTATTGATCTCAGAAATAGTAAAGTCCACGCTGGACACACACACACTTACACGTTTCCTTTTGGCATGAAACGGAAACCCAACGATCCCATATAGTCACATCTGCTTATCTCTCCTGAATTATACTTGTTGCACTGTGAGGCGGCATACTTAGTCCTGACTCGGTCGATGTTACTTGGAATCACTGGTTGACGGGTACTCTTCTTATCTTCATATAGGTTGTACTCTGAAGCTTTCCAAATACATCCATGAAGACAGATTTAGTCGGATGTGCTGTATAAAATTGCTCATTGAAATGAGCATGCAAGGATTCAACAGAATGATTTGTACGATTTTGGTTCAAGAGTACTTCAGGCCAAAGCACTGGAGAATATCTTGACTTGGTTGTGACATAATTATCAACAAGATAGTCTGCAAAACGCGTGCATCTCTCGTCCTGCGGTGCGTCTGTCATCAAATCATCGACAAGCAATCTTCGACAGAGTCAATGAAGTGACCAGATGATACGAGTATATTCAGCGCATTAAAGGTAATTATCGAGCCTGGCCTGGCCGCTCCGTGAACTAAAAACATCAGTCATTCCACGATACACACAGTCAGTCCGGCGTTTCCGTCCAGTGAAGTCGACGTGCTTAAACTGTTCTAAGTATTTTACAAAGGATTTTACTGCTTCTGAGACCAATAAAGGGCAGGAAAATTTGATGCACGACAGATTTATGTACAGTTGAGTGGACAGTGTACTGAAGGACGGATGTATTTCTTGGCGATGTACAGCAAGAAATGTAAAGGTTGACTCAGAACAGACAGTACATTGACTGTCATTGTTCCGGTGCAATTGGAGCATAACCAGGACAAAGATGAAAGAAAACTTGAAAGACAGCAACTGCGTGCACAAGTGAAATGGAAGGCGAGTGATGACGGCAAAACTTTCAGTGCTCTTTAGAACTGCATAAATCTTCTGATAATCTAGTGGAATCTGGCGATATCAGATGTACAGCACAATCGATATAGATATACAGAGAAAGACGGAAAGTGTATCCTGTTTTGTCCAAAACTTAGAGGAAGTGCATCATGCTCTTAATTCCATGGATACTACTACCAGTGGAGATGAAGATTTAGCCCTTGAAAATAATCCACATACTGGAATTGTTATCCTTTCATGTGCAACTCATCATGAATTTCTGGTGAACTCTGCCGAGGAGATCTTCGTTGATGGAACTTTCGGAAGTTGTCCAAAGTTCTTCTGTCAGCTATACCCTATACATGACTTGCGTAACGGACACTATAATCCATCAGTGTATGCTTTCTTGTCAGGTAAATCACAGAAGATTCATAAAACTATGTGAATTGCTTAACTGACTTTTGTTCTGCAAGGAATCTGCAACTGCGAGCCTCAGTGATACTCGCTGATTTTGAATTCCCCAGGTTCACTGTTCTGAGAGAAATATTTCCTAACGCAGTCATCAAATGGTGCAGATTCCATTTATGGCAGGCACAGTAGTGAAAAATACAAAATCTGGGCATAAGTAAGGAATATAAAGACAACAGCAGTGGCCTAGGCCAGTGGCTGAAGCTACTCGTTCAGTGAGAAAGTTCAACAACCAAGGCCGCTCTGCCGCTCTTTTGATGGAATGCTTTGTCGCTCTTTTTGAACGTGGTTTCGATTTTTCATCCGCGTTTTTGTAATACGCCCCATACAACGCTGGTGGTTGTGGTGGTGGCGGTGGTGGTGGTGGTGGTTATTGCGCTAGTTATCGTTGTAGTAATGCTAAGGAACACTGGCAGGGGTAGTGGTGGTGGTGATGGCAGGGGTTGTGGTGCTGACAGAATCTGTGGTGGTGGTGATGTTGGCGGCAGGGGATGTTGTGTGGTGGTGGTGGTGGTGGCAGGGGTTATGGTGTTAGAAGGGGGCAGGGGGTTGTGGTGATGGTGGTGGTGGTGGCGGTGGAAGCAGGGGTTGTATTGGTGATTTTGATGGCAGGGGTTGTGGCAGTTGTGGGTGATGTAATGATTTTATCCATTATTCTATTCAGCCCGAGAATGTATTTTATGTATTGTTTTTGCCGCTAACAGAGGATAATCTTCAGCTCACACGAGTAGAGCAGCGAACTAGCGATGTGGTTAGTAAAGGCGATATTGAACTGCGTTAGTTTGAAATGTCACCCCAGAGTGTTTGATGGTTGTAACACACACACACACACACACATACACACACACACACACTGTATGGAGACAATAGAGCGAACTGTGCTAACGTTTAAAGTATTATTGTTTAAAGTTAAATTTTAATAGCCATTCATTTCCTTTACTTTTGTGACGATAATATTTTATTTTTACCTTCTTGATATAATTATATTCCTCACTTGAGAGATTTATCACACTGGTAAGATTAGATATATCCTTCAATGATGTCTTCGTTAATGGATGTTCTTCTGTATTTGAATGAAGTCAGGTGGAGACATCAAGAATTTAATAATAAGACATCACCATACTGAAGAGGCCATTACATTCTTGAGATCTCCAAACGATGATAATTTAGCTTTTAAGAGTTTGTGATATCAGAGGGTTAGATACCCTTCATTAACCTCCCCGATCGCTGAATAAAATCGTCTGGACAAATCAAGAGTAGGTTGTAAGAGACATTGTAGTGAAGGAACTGTGTAAAGAAAAATAATCAGGTGAGGACAGGATATTGGGTAGTGTCCATTGTCACGTCTATGTTAGCCAGTTTAGGAAATTCTAGTTATAATGCTGGATTGCAGAAGGGAAGCTGCCAATCGTGAGCCAGTACTACTCAGTATTAACACGGCAATAGGACACTGAAGTAATATCCCTGAAACTCGAAGCAGAACCTGTGTATAACTTGGATTCCTGAGTTATCGGTACATCATTAGGCTGTTATGCGTATTAGAAGTGGTCTCTCTCTCTCTCTCTCTCTCTCTCTCTCTCTCTCTCTCTCTCTCTCTCTCTCTCTCTCTCTCTCTCTCTCTCTCTCTCTCTCTCTCTCTCTCTCCATAATCCTTTCCCCCACCATGCTCCGTCACTCATGTCCGCCTCACCTCCAGCAATATGCGACTCCGCCATTCCACCTCGCTCTTCTTTATGATATATTTACCACAATGGCCTCTCTACGCCGCTGTCTTCTTCCCTTACCCGTCTTTTTCCTCTTCCTCCTTAATACCATCTGCATACACAGCTCCCTCTCATCTCTTTCCCCTCCAGCCTTTTTCCTCGTGTTTTCCTCCACATATTCTTAGGCGGAGGGAAGGCAAGGAAAGGGAACGTATATGGAGATTATATTTGAAAAGACAGAATATTTAGTGAGGGGAAATTAGGAAGACGAGAAGAGGAAGGGAAGAAATAAATCAAGGGAATTAAGGAAGTGGGAAGGTGGATGAGAAAGAGGGAGAGAGAGAGGGGGGGGGGGAGAAAATGAAGGAAACAGAGGGGTGATGCTGTGAAATGAGGACAGAAGAAGGGGAGAGGGTCAGGGAGGTGAAATCGTGTTGAGGGAACATGGGAAAGGAGGGGAAATGAGGGCAGAGGGGAGAACGAGTATGGAAGAGGGAGTAATGGTGGAGAGGGCAAGTAGTGAGGGGAAAGGGAGAAAGTAAGGGGAAGGTTAGAAGTGAAGGAAATGGAAGTGAGTGAGTGAGAGGGTATGGAAAAGGGGTAAATTAAGGGAAGGGACTGAGGGTAGAGGAAGGGATTATTCACGGGAGATGCAGGAAGGAATGGAAAATGGAGTGAGGGAGGGGAAAAGGACAGTGAGGGAAGGAAGAAGCAGTGAGAGGAAGAGAACGAGTAATATCAAGAGGTGAGCGAGAGGCGGTCCCGACGAAATGAGTGAGGACAGGAAGAGTGAGGGGAAGGTGAAAGAGTAAGAGGGAGAGTAAAGGAAGGGTTGAGGGGATGAGCAGAGAGTGAGGGTAAGGGAAGGGTTGAAGGGAAGAGTAGAGAGTGAGGGAAACGGTAGAGAATGAAGGAACAAGTCCGGTGTGACGTGGTGGCCGCAAGTTGTCGCCTGTGCTCTCGTCTGTGATGGCAAACTTTCTCTCTAAGAACTTCGCAGGCAACCACACCACACCGCCGGGATTGGGGTGGGGGAGGTGGGAGGTATGTCGGGGTGGGAGAGGGAGGGGAATGGGGAAGGAAGTAAGGGAGGTGTGAGAAAGGTAAGTGAGGGAGGGTGTGGGGGAAGGGGAGAGGGATGGGTTGGAGGTGTGATGTTGGTGGGGGGATGTTTGTTTGGTGGAGAGATGGGGCAGGGGTTGTTTGGGTTAAATGTGGGGATGTGGGGTGATGAGGACGTTAGGGAAGTGTGGGAAGGTGGGAGTTATGGGGAAAGAAAGTGAGAGTGGATAGGGGGAGAAGGAGTGGGATGTGGATGTGATGATGGTGTGAGGAAGAGAGGCTGGTGTAGGAAGGTGACAGGTGTGAGTAAAGAAAATAAGGAAGGGTGGAGAGAGATGGATGGAGGGTGGATGGAGGTAGTGGATTAATGATGGAGTTGAAGGTGGTGGGGGAAGTGAGGGAGGTGGGATGTGGAGTTTGAGTGATGTTGTGAGAGTGATACGGTGTGGAGTTAGAGTGGTTTGGTGATGATTATGGAGTGTGGGGTTAAGGTGACTTGGTGTGGTGTGGAGCACAATGATGTCGTGAGAGTGGTGGGGTATGGAGTTGGGGTGATGAGTTGACGATGGTGGATTGTGGCGTTGGGATGGTGTGGTCAGTGTGATGGGATGTGGAATTAGGGTGACGTATTGAATGGAGGAGGGGAGAGTGAGTTTGACGTGGCGAGAAGTGGAGAGTTATGGTGATGTGATGAGTGGTGGGGGAGAGTTAGGGTGATACGATGAGTGGTGTGGGAGAGTCATGGTGATGTGGGTACAGTGGCTTGGTGTGGGGTTAGGGTGATGGGGGTACAGTGGCTTGGTGTGGGGTTAGGGTGATGGGGTTTGGCGTTAACCCCTTCTGTCTGGGTCACCTTCATTTTAGTTTAATCTTACTACATCAGACAATTTTATTCTACTAAGGAGAGAAATTTGGAACTGGACAGATTAGAGATTTAGCATTAATTTACGAGTAGTGTGACTTGGTGGGGTGTTAGGTTAGTGTGACGTGGATTAGTATGGAGGTACGGTGATGTGAGGGTATGATGCGGAGCTAGAATGAGATAAAACTGAGGTGAGGAGTGAGAGTGGTAAAGTTTGGATACAAAGTTGGTAGACTGTAAAATTGATGCTTTTTTTGACTGACTAAAAGGTTTTACCATAATATATTTTTTTTATTGTTGTGAAAAATATATTGTTTTGGTCGTTACTTCTGTTTCCATGGTTATCGTGTCATGTCCATCGCGGACAGAATTTCGTTTTTTCAGTAATAAGGAATACTGAATGTATTTCACCATGATTTTGTGTGTATATATATATATACATACATACATACATACATACATACATACATATACATACCGTATATATAATATCACCCGATATATTTAATATAAGCCTGACGTGTAATTACTTCCTATTACCGGTATATATTTTTTTGGAGTAACTCCTACGTCTTCAGTACAACGAGATCTCAATTCCATCTTACCACTGAGACAATTTCCTTCAACACAGGGAAAACTTCCAGTGGTGAAGGGGTTAAGAAACAGTCGTTCTTATCCACCTGAATGTGTTCGGTATTTTCTAGCCAAAATTGATTTTCTTTGTCGTGATGAAAATATAATAGAGAATCAGACATTGTAGAGAAGCGGGTTAATTTTTGCTAACTTTACAGCTTGTAAAGAATTTTCGTGGGCATGTATTTGTCCAGACGTGTATGTTCAGTCGTGTGTTCATCCAAGGGAGGGAAACATCAAAATCCCTTCAGGAGTCTCGGCAAGGAGGGAAGAGACCGAGAGAAGACAGAGGGAGAACCTGAGGAAAAGGCAGAGAAATGTGAATGTAGAAAAATGTGTTTGAGGTGAGTGTCATAGTTAATTAAAATAGGCATATAAACAACAAACGTTGAGTGAAATATAAGATTGAAATGCAAACACTTTATTATAAACAAGAATGTGAATTGCAGATCTTCCTGTGGCGAAATAATGACAGGAAATATAAAGGAGCATATAAGAAAGATAACAGGTTAAATGAAGAGAGTAGTGGTAGGCAAAGTGAGAATTGTTGCCTTTTGTCTCGGTAAACTGTGTGTGCGTGTGTGTGAGAGAGAGAGAGACGGTCGGTCGGTCGGAGAGAGAGACAGACAAACAGAAGGAGACAGAGACAGATACGGTACAGAGAAAAGGGGCATAAACAGAGACACAGAGAACAGAGCCAGAGTCAGAGGGCAGTGGTGGTGGGAGTGTGCCTCAACAAAGGGCCAGTGATGGGCAGTAGTATTGGGGCGAGATAAACAACACCCTCGCAGTCACGCCGTGATAGTGTCAGGCAGAGGAACAGAGGGGAGAAAGCATCGCAGAGGGGGAGAGAAAAGGGGAAGAGAGGGGGAGAGGAAGGAATGAAGAGGGGCGGAAAAATGAACGGAGAGGGAAATAGGAGGAAAGGAAGGGAAGGGAAGGAGAGGAAGAACGATAATGGGAGAGAGGAAAAGAAGGAAGGGAGAGGGGGAGTGAAATATGTGGGAAGGGGAAGTGAAAGGGAAAGAGGGAGAAGAAGAAATGGTAGTGAAGGAAAGAGAGAAGTCTGGGAAGGGGGAGAGGGAAAAATGGACAGGGAAGGGTGTAATAAAGGAGGGAAATGAATGGAATGGAGAGGAAAGGGGAGGTTAGGGAGGCAAGGAAATTGCTAGGAAGGGGAGAGGCACAGAGAGACAGGTAGCGAGGAGAGGAGAACAGGGAGACAGCCAGGGAGGGTAGGGAGACAGAGACAGCTAGGGAAAGGAAGGAGACAGAGTGACTACTGAGGAGGGGTGGAGGACAGGGAGACAACTGGGAAAGGGAGGGGAAAAGGGTGAGAGCTATGAAGGGGACGGGAACATGGAGACAGCTAGGGAGGGAAGAGGGAGAGAGAAGATCCGTGTTGCTGGAGGAATGAAGTGAGAGGAAGAGATAACTGGAGCGGAAGGAGACAGGGAGAGAACAAGGTAGGGGAAGAGGAAGGAAGGGAGACAGTGAGAAAAAGTGGAGAGAAAGGAAGTGAGAGAGTAAGGGAAGGGCGGGGGGAAGGGGAAGCAGGTAGACTGATTGAAAGAATGTGGAGAAAAAACATGACAAGTGGCTGGAGGAGAAGGACGGATGAGGCAGAATGAGCGGAAGGAAAGGGCTGAGAATGAGACGAGAGTGAGCAGTAAGAGAGATTGAAGAGAAACAGTCTCTAGAGGGCGTAGAGAAGAGGAGGAAAGGGAGAAGAAACGAAGGAGAGGAGGAAGAAAGATGAAGACGAAGAGAAGCGACAGAAAGTAAAGTTTGAGTCTGTTAGGAGAAGTGTGATAGGATTGAGGAGTCACAGAAATGGTAAACAAAGGAGTGAGTTAATAATGTGAAAAGAGAGAGAATCTAGGAATGATATAGAGAGGAGGGAAAATGCGCCATTGAAAGAAGGATTAAGAAGAGGAGGAGTCGCAGCAATCTCATTACTCTGCACTAACTCCCAGCTGAATAAAATCATCTGGCGATACCTGGAATATAACAGTGGTGTAGCCCTGACCAAGATAGTGAAGACATAATTCTCTCAGGCTCTTACATTCAGTTTCAGCGTAACAGAATCGTCAAATGTTAATTGGGATAGAATATTTGAATTGCTCTGACCACAAAGGGTTAAGTAAGAAAGAAGAGTTTAAAGAAAATAAATGAAGAGGAAAATGTATGAAGACTAAGACAAGAAGAGGATAAGTTAGTGTTATTAAGAGAAGGATGACAGTGTTATTAAGAGGAGGAGGAGAGTAAGCTGGTGTATAAAGAAAAATACCAAGGAAGAGGAGGGGATGAGCGACTATGGAGAAGGGAGCGAGAACGGTAGGCAGAATCAAGGATAGAGAAAGGGGACAGGACCAGAGAATAGGGTGAAAGATAAAAAAGAAGAGAGTAGATGGAGAGTTAGATATACACTGAGTAGATAAAATATAATGAGGAAAATAAAGAAGAAAGAGGACATGAAGAAAGAGAAGAGAGGAAGAGGAGACTTGAGGAATGAGAGGAAATGAGGAATCAGCTGACGTAGGCAGGAAAAACGGGAAGGAGGAGGAAGGGAAGTGTAATGAGTGAGACAGGGAGAGGGGAAGAGGTCAGGAAGAGGGAGGCATATATATCACAGGGCCAGAGATCTATGGGGATTGGGATTGCTTTTAGTGGATATTACATGCAAATTTCTCTGCCCCTGTGAAGCTTCCAGGATTAAGGAAAGGGAGAAGCCAAGGAACATCACTTGATTTCACGGCAGCCAAGTGGACAGACCGGGGGCCCTATGCATAAACTTTACTGAGGCTGAGTTATATGTAAAATCTATTATTTATACGCTTATCTTGGCTCTCTCGGCCATCGTACACTTTACAGCCAAGCCAGAGTGAATGTAAAAGAGCAGAAATAAGACAAAATTATATGATTCCTGATTATAAGGAACTACTAAACTCCTTTATCGTACAGTTTGGCTGTGATCCTCTATGAAAACCCCCAAAAGAACGCAGACATATTTTTTTTTCCTGTGCTCGTAACGCGACCTTAACCCCTTGATCCCGGTGAACTCATACGTAAGTTACATTTCCTGTTTATAGGGGATTTTATTTAGTTTAGGAGCGCTGCATATTAGAGGAGGAGTTAAGGAAGACTGGCCCCTGCAGCCTCTCACTGACTCAATAACAACGTCTAGGGATGGCAAGAATTAGCTACAGATGAAGGTATCCATGTGTAGGGGTTAAGTAAGTGTTCTTCATTCTAGTTAGTCCTTCTTACTTCCATCTTTACACTTTTTGATTTCGTTTCCTGCGCTACTTCCTTGAGACTCGTCACTGATTTTGGTTGTACCTGGTTATTACTCCATGCTTGAGCTGCCACTTTCCTTGCCTGTCCTATCTGTGTTACTCTTTATTTTGTCCAATTGTGAAAAGTAATTTTCGCAAACACTCTATCCCCACCCACGGCTGGAAAAAAAAAAAAAAGTTGCCGGGATGTAGCAGCGAAAATAGAGCTGTTGTTGGAAGTTCAGAGGTTTTCTGGAGTACACGGGTTGCGGTTCAGTCATCCAAAGTTTTGACCTATCGTGTTAACTTTGTAAGCTAGCGATAGTATATTTATCCGTCTCCACCCCGGAGGAGCTCGGGGTCGGGTATTGTTTTCACTCGGTTTGCCTGTCTGTGTGTGTCTATCTGTCAATTAACAACTTTACGTGAAAACAACTGCTGCGATTTTGATTAAAATTTCAGGGATGATGAGCTATGACCTTCTGATCACCATATTAAGTTTTGGGCCAAATTGGGCAAGGGCCCAAGCTGTAGGGCCAAACAATGTAAGAAAAACGGGGACGGGTAAAAATCATTCTTTCGCCATAACTCCTTTCAAATTCATCATGTCGACATGAAACCATAACGTAATGGTGCAGCTTTCAAATTTGCATCCTATAACATACCTCATTACAGTAGGGGGGTCACCCCACAATTAGCGGTAGGGGGGAGGTCACTGTCAGATGGGTCGGGCCTAAAATTTCTAATGGTCATAACATCGTCAAATTTCACCCGATTTACTTCAAATTTGAAATATGACAATTTTGACTAAATAGTGTGTTGTTTTTATACGTCAGCACTAAAATGACTGCCGAGGACGGGTTTTCTGTGCCTTGGCACCGCTGCTTCTTTTTAGCTTTTTTTTTAATGCTATGCTTGCTGCCTCCAGACTAATCTGGTCAGTGCAGGAGTTATACAGCTACAGGGTTTAGATGTACCATTCATTAACTTCTTCATAAGGGTACATTCCCCAAAAACGTATTAAATTCGGCTTCAGCTAAGCAAGACTGAACATTACGTCCTCAGTATGAATGTGTCAGCACTGAACAGCAGGTGTTTTGTAGTTGGGTGTAAAACCGTGGGCACCTTTGCGTCCATGCGGTGGAGGGTGAGCAGACACTGTTGGCTCATCAGTGTACCATTGGCAATAACCCACCGATGGCCTGACATTTGACACTAATGACACTGTGGCCTTATACCTGTGTCCTTGGTTCCGTTGGCAGTGGTATCGGGGTGGAAGAGAATTAATATTAGAGTAAGTAAAATTAACTGAATATTACCTCCTGGGAACTAATGACAGCTTCAACACTAATTAAGGTCATAAACAAATAACGTGTCACAAGACCTAGTTAACCACTTCACTACGATAACGTGCTTTTTTCCGTGGTAGCGGCTGTCGAACATGCGTTTCTTGCCTGAGTCGCAAGATGCAAAGGTGAGGAGAGCAACTCGAGATTGTCCTGTTCTTGCTGGATAGAACTGAATTAACCTGTACTACATTGAAACCATTGATGCTGCACCGCCCATCTTCACAGGCGATACTCTCAAAGCCCCTTCCCACCCTCCACAAATATTCAGTTTAATTATCGCCTCTTTCTCTGTTCTACACACCTGTTTCTCTATTTCCTCCCTTGACACTTTCATTCCTAGAGAACATAATCATCATCATCACTCTTCATCCACTAATCCTACGGCGAACGTTTTCACCTGGTACACTGCCTGGCCTCAGCCCCAACGCCCACCAACACTGCAGTCCATCACACCCACACCACGCCCATTTCTCTGCCCCCATATGACTGCTTCACGGTGCGACGCAGGCCACACAGTCAACGAATACGCTTTTGTATTTATTTTATTTTAAACTTAGGAGAGACTTTTGGGATGGAGTGTGATATATTCCTTAGTCACCCATTCAGTACGAGGATGTTCTCATAAGCTTACAAAAATCGTCTGGTAGCAGTAAGAACACAGTAATGAGGCCATCGTCGTGAATGGGTTAATTTTTCCCACTTCCTTTATTAGCTTCAAAATTCATAATAAAATAAATACATATCACGTCCAGGTAGTGAAGAGGTTGCCCTTGCCCTTACCAGGCCTTTGTCGCGTCCAGTCCTGTCATCATCCACCTCTTTATACACCGGCGTGTTTGTTATGTCTTCTGAGCTACCTGGTAAATCTCCATAATCAAGAGGCTAACGAAGCTGCTCGGTACAAGGCTTCATAAAAACACGCTCCCATTATCAGGCCTAAAAGGAGGAGTGGGCTGGGAGGCTAATTGAGTGAGGGAGGATAAGATGGTGAGGGAGAGGAGAGGAAGATGGGGAGAGATGCGAGATTATGATGGGAGGAAAGACTGGACGGATGAGAGGAGGAAGAGAAAATGCGGAAGAGAATGGGAGTGAAAATGAGGTAGAGAGGAAGAGCGGTAGAAGGTAATAACGGAGAGATAATGATGGTATTTTAAAGAGAGGAAGAAATTTGGGAGGGGAAAGGAGAGGATGTGATTAATATAGAGAGTAGTGAAAAAAGGATAAACCAGGAGAGGAGGAATGATGAAAAGGTATTATGAATGGTGTGGTAGGTGGGGGCATGTGGTAGGTGGGGGCACTCACCATCCACTCACTCGATGTAGTGCTGCTCTCGGGTGTCTGCCCTTTCCTCTCCTTCCTCCATTCCATCCTTCCTCTTCTGTCTTTCTTTACTTCATTCTTTCCACATCCTTCTGCCTGTGGGTGACTTGACACTCCCCCTTTTGTCTTTCTGTCCTTCATTCTTTCCTCTTCCTGTGGGTGACTCTACACTGAGTGACAAGCCAAATGGTTTCCTGTACGCCAGGAAACCATTTACTATGCTGGGTGGTAACCATATAACCAAATTATGGCGCCTGATGGTTTAGTGGGTAATTACTGCGCTCTAATCGGATTTAGCCGGTGAAGGTTTATATGCAAGGGGTGGTTGAGGTTATTGCTCACGTAATGCCATTCAGGGATATGTGAGGCTGGTCACTCTCATCTTAAATGTCAGGACCAGCTTGCCTAACCCCAGGCTTCTACGCTCCTCATGGGGCAGTGTAGGATTGGATGATGGATGGATGGATGAATGAATGGAGAGTTATGATAAAATATAAAATCGTCACTGGAGATGTTCAGCTTAGTACTGTGATGATTATTTTGTTTTATTCTTGCCCCCTTCAGACGATTTTAATCCGCTTAGGGAGAAACATCAGGTTATTAAGGAGTTAGTGGAAAGGCTTTTAACTTCACCAGTACAAATGGTGTCTCTAAAATTTCACACAATTTTATAAAGGAAAAATAATACTAATAGAACTTCATCGCAGGGAAATGGTTAACTCCTCCGTGTTAAGGAAGAATGTGATGATGTGTAATTCGATAATGCGTTCTTTAATGGTTTCCACAAAATTTCACTGATGTGCAAAAAAACTGTGATGCCATTACCAAAGTCCCGAATGAGTTAGACCAGAAAACAGTACTTGTGGTTATAGTGTGTTTAGTGTTTGTGTCCAGGTGTTGTTGATGTGTGAGGGTGTGTGGTGTGAAATGACATTAATCCAGCACACAGTATGTTGCCATAGACGGTTTAGTGTTTGTGTCTAAGTGGTGACATGTGAGGGTGTGTGGTGTGGAATGAAATATATTCAGCAGACAGTATGCTACCCTTGACGGTTTAGTGTTTGTGTCCAGGTGGTGACATGTGAGGGTGTGTGGTGTGGAATGACATAGATCCAGCACACAGTATGCTTTTAAGTACGGTTTAGTGTTTGTGTCCAAGTGGTGACGTGAGGGTGTGGTGGGATCTGTTGGTGCGTAGGAGTACTGTTGCTCCATTGGGAACCGACTCCCTTGGTTATGCTTACAGTCGGAAACATGCGAGAAGTTTCT
>JAGKTI010021999.1:4996-15467 GCA_018397915.1 Birgus latro | reverse complement strand
CCGGTAAAATAATATTGTTTGGTTGGACTTGGAGTACAGGGTAACATAAGAAAAAGTCAGTAATGTATGGCACATACAAGGGTGGATGGACTATACAAGCTTTAAGGAGGAGGCTGTAAATCGTGGGAACTGTTGTACCTAAGAAGCGGGAGATAATTCCTGTGGGCTTAGGAGGAAGTCGATATGTATAACAAGGGCTTGTTTATAGAAGAAGGGGGACTATTGGAAGTGGACTTATAGGCAAGTATACGTAAGTAGGGAAGCTGTTTGGGGGAAACAATGTAAAAGGTGGGTAGGGATGGCTTAATAAAGAGAGAGTTATGAATATGGAAAACGATATTACACATACTTACAAACAGGCAGAAAACACGCGGAGAAAAATTAATGTGGGGATAATGCTTACAGGAAAGATTGTTCACAGCATGGCAAGGAATAACAAAAGGAAATCATACGGAAGGCTTTAAGGATGACATATGTGTATACCGTGTATAACTGGAAGTTTTACAACAGGAGAGCGCAAATAATCATCATCGCAGCAGCAGCCTATTGCAAAGCAAACTGCCTTCTTAAAGTTTCTCCTGACCTATTGGTGATTAAGTGACTGGAAAAGGAAGCTGCAGAAAGTGTATGGCATGGGATGGAGATAATAAATGTGAACATTGCACAGTTACAAAACTAATAATGATTAATACACTACTGCATTAACCTGTTCACTACAATTGCTTTTCTTTCATTCATGCTATCGCCTGGCAATTTCATTTTAAGGGAGACGCCAGATAACAGAGGGTTAGAAACACTACAATAGCCACTCCCGTACGAAGGTATCTTTATAACTAGCTCCTGTTATCTCCCAACGATATTATTTAGCACCGGGGTGGACTCTCGTAGGGAGGGATTAAGAACTATGGTCGTCTGGGTATCTATAGGCCACGCAGCGTCAACAGCACGTAAGAGTGACAGTGAAGTGGATATTGTAAAGCAATGGAAACAGCCCACGGACCACTGACGTATCTATCGTAAAGGGATTATTCAGCACGTAGATGGACAACGAAATATGTATCGTAACCTACTGTAAACAAAACATAAACACTAAATCATACATATAAACACTGAATCACACACATAAACACTGAATCATGCACATAAACACTGAATCATACATATAAACACTAAATCATACATATAAACACTGGATCATATTTATAAACGCTGGATCATACATATAAACACTGGATCATATTTATAAACGCTGGATCATACACATAAACACTGAATCACATATATACACACTGGATCATACTTATAAACACTGGATCATACACATAAATACTGGATCATACACATAAACATTGGATCTGTATCATATAAACACTAAATCATACATATAAACACTGAATCATTCATATTAATACTGAATCATACACACAAACACTGAATCATACACACAAACACTGAATCGTACACAAAAACACTGAATCATACATATAAACACTGAATCATACACATCAGCACTGAATCACACACACCAACACTGAAGCATACACAGAACCAAAATACATATCGTAATGCGATGTACATAACACGCAGAGGAACACCCAATTATGGACCATATCGCGATTGAAACAGCAGGTACAAAAACACTGAAGTACTATATGATACCACAACAGCTATTTAAACAGCACAAAGCGGAAGTACTGTTTCTATCCATCGCAAGTATCTGGATATGGAGGAAGTCGGAGCATACTGAGGAAGAGCGATATTGCACGGATTAAAGTAGGCAGTTGAAGATTGCACTGAACAAATTGCAATTCTGGGAAGTGAGGAATGGGAACAGGAAAAGGGTATGTGCTATTACCGGGAAAACTGAAGGTAAGCCACAGCATAAGGGACTAAGCAACGATGCACCCTCCTCGTTACCAGTCAGAGCTAATCCAAACTACAAGACGTATGAATTTGTAGAAAGTGAGGGGTTTTGCAGTTTTCGTTGTCAATGAAAGCTGAATTTGAATGAAAGTAAGTGACTATGTAGTTTAAATCTTTTGCAACACACACTTTTCAATCACAGGAGAGGTTATTAAAATTAAGAACGGCTTTTTTTCTACAGCCCACTACTTTAATAACACCGGTCAATCTGAATATTCCGTCCAGCTTCTGACTTAACTTTTCAGTGTCTATCATCATAATCCGTGTATTCCTGATCCAGTTTTGATTTTCCACTAGGGGATTGAGAGACAAAGGAAGGAAAGGGAAGGGAAAGGAATGAAAATTTGGTAGGGCAGGAAAAACAGAGGCTGGTGAGGAAGTAAAAAAAAAGTTGGTAGGACGGGGTGGTATGGATAATAAAGGGAGGAAGAGAGAGAGTACGATGGGGCAGATATGGGTGGATATTGCTCATCCGAACGTGAACCCGGTGGACTTCGGGCTAAAGTTACCCTTTTCCCTTTATCATCATCTTTTGGGGGGATGAGGGAGTTAAGGGGCGTTTGTAGAGGGATATATGGTTTAGTTTGGATGAGCTGATGGAGGACGTAGGAGGGAAGTAGAACTGGTATGGGAGGTTAAGCAGGTGCCGGAAGGGGATGTAAACGAGCCAAGAGGGACTGATAGGGAAGAGGCGAAGATGGATCGGTAAGGCAGGATCAAAGATGGATCGATAACGGAGACGCAAGGAAAGGACAAAAGGGGAGAAGAGTACTGAAGGGCATGTAGGGGGCAAGGGGTGCTAAGGAAGAAAGGGAAGGACTATTTGCAATGGTGGAAAGAAGAGGTCAATAGGAGGGCAAGGAGTGCCGTAAGGAGGGCACCAAAGAAGACTGGTAGGAAAGGAAGCAAGGAGGGCTGGTAGGGAGGGGGGGCAAAGAAGAGCTGGAAGGAAGCGGGGGCAGAAAGAGGTAGGTGGGGGACATGATGGCAAAGAGAAAGAAAAGGATCGTAGGCCTGGGGGGGGGGGCAAGGAAGGGATGGTAGCGAGGAAGGGTAACGAGGGCTGTGTGGGGGTGGGTGCACAAGGGAAGGGGGGAGGGAGGGTACTGTTTTGGGGGAAAGGGGCCAGTAAGGAGGAGAGGGGAGGGGGAGAAAGAAATAACAAAGGAAAGGAGGAAGGGGGACAAGGAGCATGGGTGGTCTATGGCAAGAAGGAGCATGATGTTGCTGTCTGAAGAAGGGTCCTGAGGGTATGGCACGGAAGGGGCAGGAAAGACATGGGTCGGGGGCTTGAAGGACTGGGAAAAAGGAGGAAACGGTAACGGGGGAAAAAAAGGTACTGTAAGACGGGCCAAGGAGAATACAACTAAGAATGGGTAATGTGTAGACAAGAGAGATCTGTATAGGGGCAAAAATGTAATGATAAGGGAGAAGGACAAGAAAGAGCCGATAAAAGAGACATGGAGGGACCAGTGAGTGGTGGTGGTGGTGTATGTTCAGGGGTGGGGTTGGCAAGAAAACCACAGTGGGGATAGAAGGCATGGAGAGTATGGTAAGGGGGATCAAGGTGGGGCCGCACATGATAATGAGACGGGGTGGGGGGTCAAGGAGGGATCGGTGGAGGGCAAGAGCTAGGAGAGGGTGGAAAGGGAGGGGGGGAGGGTCCAAAGGAATGCAAACGGCAAAAGA
Organism: Birgus latro; assembly: GCA_018397915.1. Classification (NCBI taxonomy): domain Eukaryota; kingdom Metazoa; phylum Arthropoda; class Malacostraca; order Decapoda; family Coenobitidae; genus Birgus; species Birgus latro. Next base: position 11,855 of record JAGKTI010021999.1, on the reverse strand, counting down.
CCTGCTGGTCCTTTTGATATTGTTAGTTATAGGGAAAGTTATACCTAACAACATTTTTCTATGGGTTAAAGACAAGAAGGGAAAAACAGGAAGGATCCAGTGAAGGGGGAGACAAACCATGGAGGGGCCGGTAGGGAAGCCAAGGATGAATCGGAAGGAAAAACCAGTTAGGGTCAAGGAGAAACTTGTAGGTGAGGTCAAGGGAGGATGTTACAAACTGAGACTAGGAGAATTTTTTTTAGAGAAAGACAAGGAGGAACAAGTGGGAAAAAAGAGGGACAGTGAAGGGAGATGTAAAATCGTACGTGAACTGAGGAATCAAGAGGTATACTGGCTCGAAAATGCAAGGAAGGAGAGGGAGGTAGGAAGGCTGGAGGAAGGTAAATAGGCAGGCACAGAGAGGGAGGAAGGGAGAAACGCTGAGGAAATGAGACAGAATGGCAAGCAAGAACAAGGAAGCAAACAAGAGGGACAGGGAGGCAAGGAGAGAGAAGAAAGCAAAGAGTAAGGAGGGAGGTAGGCAAGGAGTAGAGGGTAGGCTGGCAAAGAATGGGAGGGAGGCAAGAAGGATGGCAAGAAGAGGGAAATAAATCATGGAGAGACCTGCAGGAGAGAATGGGTTTATTGAGAGAAACAAGGCGATAATGATTAGTTCCTTGGGGCACATAAGAAAAGGAAACTAGCAAGGAGAAAGGGAAGGAGAGAAAAGATCACAAGAAAGTGGAAAAACAGACTGTGGTAATAGGGGTTTGATAAGAGAAGACGAGAATAGGGAGAAAAAAATTGGTAACTGGTATGCTCGTAGAAGTAAAGAAAGGGGGGAGGAGTTATTAAGGAGGAGAGGGAAGGAGGGGGATTTTTAAAAAATGGGGGGGAAGGAGAAGCTCATGGGGGAGACATGAAGGAAGGAACGGCGGTACTAGAAAACAATGAATAAACAAGGAAGGAAAGACATCAAGCAAAGAAAGGAGAGGGGGGAGGTAAGAAGACTGTAAGAAGGAGCTCGTATAGGGAGAGATAAGGAATGGGGTTGAAGGCAAGGAGGGAATGGAAAGGTGAGACAGGGGGTGGCAGGAGTTTGGCATTGAGAAGCTTGAAGGAGGCAAGAAGTGGAAAGACAAAATGGGGAGAGGAAAGAAGTTATGTGGAGGAGAGAAGATATGGAGACGAAAGGAGATAGACAGAGGAAGAAAAGAAGACATGGAAAAGAAAAGAGGTTGAATGGGGAAGAAGACACAACAAAGGGAAGGGGGAAGGAGTAAAGAGGCAAATAAAGGGAAAATGGGAAAGGGGAGAAAAAGAAGACAAGACAGCAGAGACAGGATGAGGGAGGAATGAAGACAAGAAGAAGAGGGAGATAAGAGTATGGTAGGGAGGGGATCGCAGAAGACAAGAAGGAAGGAGGGAGGGGGGTCGTAGGGGGTACTTATACTTATCCACTGATCATAGTCATTATATCGGGTCGGTCGCCAGCCAGACAGCATCTTTTTAGGTCCTAACCCCTGCAGCAGCCGCCAGCGAACCACCTCTCCACCGCCCAGACTATGTGCTGCCGTCACAGTGGCTCCTCCACACTTCACCTAACCTTTCAGTACAGTCATACTGATGATGTCTTATTAAGGAAGTCATCCTACAGCCAGACTACTTTATGCTTGCTGCCACCTTATGGTTTTCTTTAACTCTAGACAAACCTCTAACAGGTAGATGTCTCCATTAATTCCTTCGCTAAAAGACATGTTCTCCATGCTAGGTAAAACATTTGGCGATAGCAACTGACGGAATTAACTGGCCGCAAATTGCAAGTTTGTTATGTTTCAGGCTTAGGTAAGACAATTATAGTTCAAAGACAGCCACCGCGACTAAAAGCTTATGGTTCGCCTGAGGACTTCTAACCTAAAATTAGCCTTCATTAATGCCTCGTTACGCTAACGCCATATCGTATAATTACCAATAAAATTCAAAGCAAATGTTGCTAAATATGTTTTCAAACTATCGATCGTCCAGTGGAAATTAATTATCCTTCTGAATGTCTTCTGACACTAAAATACACCGGTACAATCCAAATTAATTGTTTTCCAATAATATGGCACAATGCATGTCAGTTGATCCTTTACACCATCCCTCTGCTGTAAGTGGAGGAAGTTGCTAGAAGTTTCAATCTGTCAACGTTTCTTCAATACTTTTCTCTACCATAATCCAGTAACCATGTACACCCAAAACAACAATCATGTGCTAAAGAATACGGTCGCACCTGAGGTCACTGAGATGGTACAATCAAACAAAGTGGAGTGGGAAAGATGGAGTGTATACAGTACAATATAAGAACCTTTCCATATGATGTCTTACTTATTCTTGCCACCCCGCGGACAGCTTTATTCAGCTCAGGTAAGACATCTCGTACTGAAGAGGTTAACAAAAGACTCATCCAACAAATACAGTACACAATCCCACTCCTTAGCTGAATAAACTCGTCTGGTGGCAACAAAAATATGTAACAAAATAATCGTAGCAAAGGGGCTAATTCTGGTCCAGATAGCCAGGCAGGGTAAATTATATCACCTGAGCTCATCCTGAACCACTCAGAGACACCTGTTGGGGAGATGGGATTGGGTGATGCGGGTGGGGGACGGGGTTGTTATTGCTTCTGAAGGGGAGCAACTTCAGCAGTGTGCCTCTCAAGATGGAGCAATATCAGGTGCTGCTTAGCTCAAAGTACCCTACTGCAGAGATATCTCCAAGGGGAAGGGTACTCGGCACGATTAAAGGAAGCATTATCATCATCATCACCATCATCACCATCAACATTATCATCAGGACCTAATTATGTGATAATTTTGTAAGGTATCTTGGGAAGAGGAAGAATACTCGGCAGTCTCAAAGAAGCCATCGTCATCATGATCCTCATTATATCCTACTCGAGTGTAGTGACAGTTGACTAATTCTGTAAGGAAAAAATACAAAACGATTCCTAAAGAAACACGGTCCTATTGGCTTCTGTCGTCACCATCAGCATCCTCAGTGGGAAGGTGCAACATGGCCATTCCTGGATTGGACAATTTAACAAGTTTTCTTAAAGTGAAGCACTGTCAAATAATTAATGAAAAAAAAAAATGGAGCACGAGACACGGACATCATAAATAACTGTTAACATGCGCAAAATGATACTGCAACAATGTACTTAAAATGAACAACGTACTAGACTGAATATATTGCCAAGGAGTTCCATCCCTCAAACGAGCTTCTGCTGATCGAACAAGGGCGCATAATAACAGCACAGCGTAGCCTAAAGCACCAACTAAAAAAGATCATGTGCTACAGGGAGACTATGACATTATTTTTATATTCTCTCCCCCCCCCCTCTCTCTCTCTCTTCATCCTACTTCCCATCATACTTGCTTATTCATTTCTCCCACGTTCCCCTTTCGCTATTTCATTTTTCACCCATCCCCACTCTCAACCCCACTCCCCCTCCCTTTCTCACTTCACATTCTCCCATCTTGTATTCGCTACCATGCCTTGCCCTCCACCGAATCCACATATCACCACTCCTTGGCTCCTTTCCATTTTTCTTCCCTTCCTTTCCTTCCTTTGAACCCCCTCCTTCTTTTCCCACATCATCTTTTCCTTCCTTCTTTCCTTCCCTCCTTTCATCCAGTGCTCTTCAATTAGCTTTCCACCCTCTCCCTTCTGTACTTTATTCTTTCCTTTCTCTTTACTTCCTTTCCTCCCTTTCTTGTGATACTGCTCTCTTCTTTCTTTCTCCTCTTACCATCTTCCTTTCTTTCACACACTTTCTTACACTCTTTTTTTTTTTCTCACTCTCTGCTCAGCCCTGTCCACTGTTGTACTTTTTCAACAATGGAGACTAACTTCTCTCTAAGCCACCGACTCTGTATTTCCTCCTACTGTCCTCACACCCCAGATTCTCATCCTTCTCTCTCTTCACTCTCCATATCCCCTCCCTCTCCCTTCTTAGTTTCCAGTCCTCTCGCCCACCTCTCTCCATCCCCTCATCTCTCTCCCCATTCCCTCTTTCTCCCCCTATTTCTCTCTTCTCCCTCTCTATCACCATCCACCCTTTCTCTATCCCCATTCCCTCTTTCTCCCCCTCCCCCTTCACCTCTCTTTCTCTTCTCTCCCTCTCTACTTCCATCCCCCCATCTCTCTCATCCCCTCCCCTCCGCTCCGTTATATTTACTGTAGTTATCATGCCCTTGAGACACAGGCAAACAACTGGTACTCACAGCCTTAGTCCTAAACCCTCCCTTCCCCTCCCTTCTCTCTCTCTCTCTCTCTCTCTCTCTCTCTCTCTCTATCTATCTATCTATCTCTCTCTCCATTTTAAGTTCCTCTCATTTCTTTCCTCTCCCTCCCCTTTGGCCTCTCCCTCACTTTCCTTCCTCCTTTCTGGACGCTCCATCCTTTCCCTCTGGTCTCTCTTCCCTCCATTCCTTTGGTTTCACTTCCTTCCCTCCCTTCTGACTTCTCTCTTATCTCCCTCTCTCCCCTTTGATTACTCCCTCATTTTCCTACTTTTAGATTTCTCTCTCTTTCCTTCTTTCATCACTTCCCTCCCATTCGATTTCTCTCCCTCTCCTTCCTCCCTCCCGTCGTGCTCTCTCTTCCAACTCCCTCTTTCCTCTGACTTCTTCACTTACCTCTTTACCTTCCGATTTCGCCTTCACCTCCCATTGACCCCTCATCTCCGTCTCTCTCTCTAATCTCTCCCTCACCTACCCTCCCTTTATTTTTCACCTTATAATCTCCCTTGTCCCTAGGCATCTCTTGTCTCAGCCCTCTTGGTTTCCTTGCTCTGCTTCATTCCTTTGCCTTTTCAATTGTTCCTTCCCTCTTACATCTTTTTTTTTCTCTCTCTCCTTCGCCACTCACCTCTCCGTCTCATATACCCTCCCTTTTTCACGATCTCTCATTTCCATTCCTGGATTTCTGTTCCACTCATTTCTGCATTACCCTTCGCCTTTCTCCATCCATCTCCTCTTCCTTCCCGTCTTCTTTTTCCCTTCCTTTTTTTCCACTCCTTCCCTCCCCCCCCCCCTCTTTTTTTTTATATTCATCTGCCATCTCCATTAAGTTCACCTCATCTCTCCTGTCTTTTCAGTTGCTCTTTCTACCCTCCAATACTCCTTGCAAGTTCCTCTGTCTTACCCCTTTTCATATCCTCTCTCCGTTCCCCCACACACCTCCCTTCCTTCTAATCCATCCCCCATTTCCTCCCTTCCTTCTAATCCTTCCCCTCATTTCCTCCCTTCCTTCTAATCCTTCCCCCATTTCCTCCCTTCCTTCTAGTCCTTCCCCCATTTGCTCCCTGCCTCCTGATCTAAACATCTTCGTTTCTCTCATCTCCCAATCTCCATCTTGTACTCACTCTGCTTCTGCCCATCTTGAGCTTTCATTCACTTCTCACCCACTTTTACTGACTCATTCATTTACATTTCCTCTTAAATCTTTCATTCATTCACTCATCATCCACTGCTAGTTGCTTCCTTCTTCCTTCCTTCTTCTCATGTCTCTTCACTTTCCTCCTCTCATTCATGCACTTAATTTACTTTCATCTTTCACTCTCACTAATTCTCTCTCTCTCTCTCTCTTACTTTCACTCTCACTAATTCTCTCTCTCTCTCTCTCTCTCTCTCCCCCTCTCTCTCTCTCTCCAGTAATGGCTACTCCTACTTCCCTTCATTCTTTGTTCCCTTCCCTCCCTTCTTCCGTCCCTCCCTCACATTAACCCCTCTAATTCCAGTAATTTCACTCATCGGTTTATTCCATCTCTCCATTTCCTCCTCGACTCACACACTGTTAACACTAACCTCACTGCTATCTAATTTTTCTCTACCCCTCTTTCACCCGCACAATAACGCCAGAATCCTTACTGCTTTTATGAACTCACTTTCCCACTCCTTTATTATTCCCAGTCTTCCTTCCTGTCTTTTCACATCATCCCCTTTATTAAACGATCTTAATTTCATTTTTTTCGCTTTCGTCTCTTTCTTCCCCACCTATTTTTCACACTTTTTCCGTTCCTTTTCCTCCCCTCTCTTTCAATACAGTTTTCCTCCTCTTTCCATCTCAGTTTGCCCTCCTTCCCTCCTTCATCTCTTCCTCTCTGCCCACATACCTCTCCCTTCTCCAGCCCCTAGTCCTCCTAAGCTCCCTTCCTATCACCATTCTCCCTTCTGTCGCCTGTGTAGCCTCTCCCTGTCTCCCTGTCTGCTGCTAAAATTCTTCTCTCCTAACCCTTGTCTTTTCTCGACGACCTTCCTCTTTCTCCTAGTTGCTGCCACGCCTTCCTTATGCTCTCTGTTCCTTCTTCCATTTCCTCCTAACTATCTTCCCCACTTTCCTCCCTCACCGAATCCCTCACCCCCTAATTCCACTCAGACATCTAACTATCCCCTTCCTATCACTCCCTTCGTGGCCATTCCCCTTTGCTGTTTCTCACTTTCTTTAATTCATTCCACTGTTCCTCCTTACAAATGCTCCTTCCATTTTTTTTCTTTCCCATTGTGTCCCCTCCACGTTCTAGCTTAGTCCCCTATTACTCTTCCCTATCTCCTTTGAGTTCTCTCCCTTCCTTGGTTTCTCCTCTGCTGCATTCCCTCCTCCCTCCTGCCTACTCTTACGTGTCCATGCTCCTCTTCCCCTCCCATCCCTCACGTATCCTTCTCATCTCAATCCCTCTCCTAGTTCTCCCTTTCTATACAGCTTCCCTTCCTCTCGTGCCTCCCCTCTTGCTTCCACGCACCTCCCTTCCCTCCATGTTTCCCTCCCCCTCCCATATTTTCCCTCTCCCTGCTGTCACCTTCTTCACAGATCCCCTCCTCCCCTGTTGCTTCCCCTT
>JAGKTI010021998.1:0-15467 GCA_018397915.1 Birgus latro | reverse complement strand
GAAAATCCGTGATCTTGCGTTTGACCTTTCAGGGTCACTCAAGGTCAAAGGTCATGCTGCGAAATGAAAGCCCATATGAGACTTCCTGTATCTTGGTGATAGTAAATATCTCTACTTTGAACAAGTTTCGAGTTTTATCCCCCTGAATATTCGTGACCTTGAGTTTGACCTTTCGAGGTCATTCAAGGTCAAAGGTCTTGATGCCAAATGAAAGCCCATATTACAATTTCTTTATGTTACTAATAGTAAATATCACTACCTTCAACTGTTTTCAAGTTATAGTCCTCTGAAAATCCGCGACCTTGATTTTGACCTTTCAGGGTCATTCGATTACTTCTAAAATTTAATCACTTTCTTTGGGAACCAGTGCCCACACATCCTGAAAGTTTCATGTAATTTCATGCAGCCGTTTTCAGTAATGTGGCTAACAAACGAACAAACAAAGAAACTCGACCGAAAGCAATATCTCGTCGGACTTCGTCCGTCGAGGTAACTAAAAATACATCTGCGCTGTTGTACTCTGACGTATCTTCGTCAAAATACTGACTCATTCAGTCAATAAGATTAATTAATTTTCATTTTTCTCTATTTTTTTAATTTGATTTTTTTTCACTGGATTAATAAGAGACAAAAAACGGGGGAGGGGGGCGGGGGTGAATGCATAGCGTCCCTCCTCTTAGGGCGGCTGAGGTTAAAAAAGCGTTTGTGATACTAAACTGGAGAGATGAATGAAGCTGACGTTACCATGAAAATATTGACGGCAGGGAAGATGTGTCGGACACCACCTATGCCCTAGATATTGCTGGTTACACTCTTTACACTTACACGTGCCTATACCTGCCATCTCTTAATATTGAATGATGAGCTGTAGTAATAATTTAGAACATGAACATAGCGCTAATAACGAAGAAGTGCTGTGGCTATGATGGAGAACTGTGTTGCCATCTTTTCTAGTGAAGATAAAAACTGAAGGAAATTGCCCAAAAATATTCATTAGTATTTCTTTCCATTTTCCTATTTTTCGTCTTCTTCACTCTCTCAGCCTCCTATGAGTCTCTCTCAGTTTTTAAAAATCGTCAGGCGTTAGGCAGAATGGAATACTAGAGCTGTCTCGTTCATGAGTGTGTAAATGGTGACAGCATTAACACTCCGGCTCCTATGACTCACTCTAAGCTGATTAAACGAAAAGAAGGAAAGGAAGGGAGGAAGAAAGAAAAAGAGCTGTCCTGATCATGAAAAGATTAATATAAAGGTTTGGAGATGTGCGCATGAAAAAAAAAGAGAAGAAAAAGAAAAAACTTTAAAAAAAAGGAAAAGGGAAGAAAAATGCCTAACTTTTCCTATTATTCGCTTCCTTTGTCCTATATTTCGTCTCGTAATACACGCATGTGGAGAAGTGCGATACACCCGGTCGAGATAAAACAGACAAACCTGACGCTATCGGGGCTGGCTGGCTGACATTGCGTGTGGTTAAGATGTGAGAAGGAGCGGCCGCGTTTAAAATAGGAGAAAGAGAGGCCGCGTTTAAGATGTGAGAAAGAGCGGCTGCGTTTAGTGTGTGAGAAAGAGCGGCCGCATTTAGGGTGCGAGAAAGAGTGGACGCATTTAGGGTGTGAGAATGAGTGGACGCATTTAGGGTGTGAGGAAGAGTGGACACATGTAGGGTGTGAGAAAGAGTGGACGCATTTAGGGTGTGAGAAAGAGTGGACACATGTAAAGTGTGAGAAAGAGTGGACGCATTTAGGATGTGAGAAAGAGTGGACACATTTAGGGTGTGAGAGAGAGTGGCCGCGTTTAAGATGTGAGGAGGAGTGGCCGCGTTTAAGATGTAAGAGAGACTGGCCGCGTTTAAGAAGTGAGAGAGAGCGGCTGCGTTTAAGATGTGAGAAACTTGGCAGCATTTTAGATGTGGGAAAGCGTGGCTGCGTTTAGGATGTGAGAAAGTTGGCCGTGTTTAGGATGTGAGAACGTGTGGCCGCGTTTAGGATGTGAGAAAGCTGGTCGCGTTTAAGTTGTGAGGAAGAGTGGCCACATTTAAGGTGTAAGAGAGAGTGGCCGCGTTTAAGAAGACTAGCGAGAGAGAGTGGCCGCGTTAAAGATGTGAGAAAGAGGGGCCGCGTTTTGCAAGGCCAGACCCCACTGCCTATCATCAGCACGTCACTACTGGAGAGTCAGCTGCTGTGTGGTGTGAGTTGTAAGGTTGCCACGCCTCTTGGCTCGGGATTCTTTTACCAGATTTATGTGAGACTGGATGTGTATTTGAGTGTAGTGTTGCTATATCTCACCATCTAGGATTCTTTTAGTAGATTTATGTGAGAGTAGATGCGTATTTGAGTGTAGTGTTGCTATATCACACCATCTACGAGTCTTTATCAGATTTATATGAGAGTTAATGTGTATCTGGAGGCGGTTAATGCTTCTAGAAGTTATGCAGTAGTCTGTGTATATTTTTGTTGGTCGATGAAGCTGCAAAGAACTTAATATACTTGATTCTTGTAGCAGGTTTATGTGAGAGTGGGTGTGTATCTGCAGACGTTTAATGCTATCAGAGCTTTTGTGGAAGTGGGTGTATTTTTAATGGTTTGATGAAGTTAGTACAAGCAAAGACCAAAAGAAAATTATATTGATTCTTGCAGCAAAATTATGTGAGACTGGTTTGATGAGCCCAGAACTGTACAAATAAAAATCAGAAAGTACTTACGGATCCTTGCAGTTGGGTGACATCTGTATCGCATTTTGTTCTTTTTAGTTTGTTCTTTTTCCCGGACGATTTTATTCAGTTGAGGAATGGTCTCACTTTCTCTAGGGTTGGCTGTGGATTGCAACCTTAGTTCTATTCTGTGTCTGTGAGTTGTTATCCTGCTACATCTCGCTGTCCAAGATTATGTTAGCAAATTTATATGAGGGTGGATGAGTATTTGAGTCTGGAAGGAGTAATGTTGCCACACCTCATCGCCCATTTATGTGAGTGGATAATATGAGTGTAATAATCTTGCCACACACCATCGTCCGTTTATGAGAGTGGATATTCACTGGAGTGTAACTGTTGCTACACCTCGTTGTCAAGAATCGTTTAGCAGATTTATGTGAAAGTGGATGACTATTTTGAGTACGTCTAATCCATTCAATACGTTTTTTTTTTTTCATTGTGCCCCCCTCCTGACGATTATGTGCATTTAAGGATAGACTTTTGGAGCTGGAGGAGTTAGAGAAAAAGCATGCATTAATCCCTTCACTACCAGAGAGAGCTTAAATAAGTTGGGTTATATTGTCTGCATAAAAGCGTCTGGCAGCAACAAGAATAAACTAACGCGAATCGGAAACAAGGGATCGCCTAGACTCGGGATGACGTTCATTTTATTTATTTATTTATTTAATGCTATTAGATGCTTTTTTTTTTTTTTCTTTCCTGCAGTGCTGTATTTAACTCCTCCAGTTCAAGAAGTCGATCTTAAGCTATAAAGATCATCGAGAGATGGTAAAAATTAGATGAAAGAAGACATCCTTTGCTCGTTGTGTTGCTCTTAGAAGCTTTGTTAGAGTGGATTTATTTTTATTGGTTTGGCGAAACTATATCTGTACGACTAAGGTCTAAAATAAGTTAGCATCCTTTCAGTTCGATGACGTTATATTACTAGTGGTATTTCCAAACGACTATATCCAGCTTAGGAGAGGCGTGTCTTATAGCATTGCTGGATTCGCTTTGTGATCTATCTATCTATCTGTATATCTATCTATCTATCTATTTGTGTACTGCATCTTTGTATCTGTCTATCTATCTATCCATCTATCTATATAACTATCTGTCTATATGAGTGGAGTGTTGTGTGTGCAATAAACTCCAACCATGTCACGGATGTAAACCCTTACAAACCCTTCAGGGCTTCATCCAGTTGGAGCGCCTTAACGCATCAGACCACAAGGCGTCCAATTGTTGGTTATAATGCTACCACTCAAAGTTGTAAAAAGTTTCCCGGGTTACAAGAAACCATTTGGCTAGTCACTCAGAAATGCCTCGAGTCACCTAATGGTAGCGCCACATCGAGTGAGTGGAAAGTAGGCACCTACCACACCTATGTCGATAGCGAAATGAAATAGGTAACACAGAAAAGACAACTAATAAATAAAATACAAAATATATCGCAAAGGACTGTGCTACGAGATTCTAAGCCCAACGTAATAGGGCTCTTTCTTTACTCACCTGAGCGAAACCCACCAAAACAAGAGGGTAAAAATTGTCTTGGTTAACCTTGTGTTCGTGAATTTAAAAAGATAAATTCTGTTCTAACGCCAGACGATTTTATTCAGGTGACGGACAACTAACGCAGCCAAAGGGTTAATAATCCGACTGTATCCACGAACGACTGATTTCGAACTCTGGAGTTTAGACAGTATATTCTCAGAGACCCAGTAGGTTAGCTAAGCGCCACACACCTTCAGACGTTATCGCTTTGGCGCTAATACCTACCGTCCAAACCTGCTAGGGCTGTCTCACTCTGGACTGGTGTGGTGGTAGTAGCGGGGGAGTTTTTATGACACGTCGTTGGGTATTGTGGAAAATTTTTGTTTAATATCACGGTACTGGATAACGTGGACGAAAAAAAAGTGTCAGTGTCTGTTGCTGTTTGCCTGCCTTTGTATTTCCTTATAAGACAGTGTTCATGAAATTCAGATCTCCAAGTCTGGCCCTACAGCACCTGGGATCTATCTTGCGTCTCCTGTGGCAGCAGCCCGACCGACCTGCCGGGAATAGGTGTTTCCCTCCATCCTGCGGTCTTGTCAGCTTGGCAGGTTTTATGATACCTTTTACTTTGCGATTTCTTTTGTATTTTGCACATATATATATATATTTTTTCCTGTTTGTTGTTCTCCCTCTCTTTCTCTCTTTCCATCGGCGTACATTAATAATTTACAAGATAATATTAATCCCTCATATAGTACAATAAACTGGCAACAATAAAGATCCATGAAGCATCCTTAATCGATGCCATCAGTAATCCGATGACATCCACGAACGACCCCCCGAGAACAGAGACGACGAAGATAATCCGACCTACTCACGAACGACCTGCTACGGACGACACTGCTGATCAAACTGCAGCTGCGATCGGTCTGCTGAGAATGGCGTCCTTTTCTTCCACGTACCTGAGGCATTAAGTTTGCATCCACGAACGACTTATAATCCGACTGCATCATACGAACGATCTGTTAAGAAGACGACCTTTCGTGAGACATTTAATATTAATCCGAGCGCATCCACGAACGATCTATAATATTAATGTATCCGCGAAGTCCTTAATCCGACTGCATCCATGAACGATCCACCGAGCATAGACCCTCTTACACAACGTTCTCGAGGTATTAATAATTTGACTGCATCCACGAACGATGTTATAATCTGACTGCCTCCACGAACGATCTGTTAGGAATGGCATCTCTCTGGACAACTTTGTTCTTGAAGACATCAGTAATCCGACTTCAACTACGAACGATCGATAATTCAACGTCCTTTACGAACGATCTGTATAATCCGCCTTCAACCACGAACGATCTATAATCCGAGTGAATCCACGAACGATCTGCCAGGAAGAGCAAGCGTTCTCTACCACGTTCCCTAGGGCATGAGTTGACTGGAGGAGGCCCCGACGGAGGCAGCGGGGAGGGGCGGCATTATCCAGCTTGTAAACTTGATGCAATCTTTGTGTAATCCCGAACAATACCTAATTTTTCAAAGTTGATAAAGCGGGATTAATTATCAGGCTCTGTCAAGGGAGGAGGGACGGGACGCGAGGGGTTGTCTGGGAAGGAGGAGGAGGAGGAAGAGGAGGGGATGGGAGAGGAGGAGGAGGTGGAGGAAGAAAGGGGGGAAGACGAGAAGGAACAAAAGGATAAGAATGAGGAGAAGGATGAGAAGAAGAAGGAGATGATGAGGACCAGACTGAGGAGGAGGAAGTGGAAGAAGAGGAGCAGGCAGAGAAGAAAGCTAGAAATAGGAGCGAAGGGGAAGGAGGGGGATAAAGAGGAGCAGACGCAGAAGTAAAGGGAGAATAAGAGAAGAAGGGAAAAAAATAAGAATGAGAATGAACATAAGGAGAAGGAAGAGATGGGGGAGGAAGGGGAGGATAATCCGTGGAGTGGCTTTGGTGGGGTTGATTGTGGTGCGGATGAATGAGGTGGTGCTTGTGCAGGGGTGATGGTGGCTGTGGTGCGGTTGGTGAGGGTTGGTTTTGGTGTGGTGGTGGTGGTGGTGGTATGGTTTGGTGTGGTGTGGTATGGGGGAGGTCGTGGTGTCGTGTAGTATAATGTGGTGTGAGGGTGATGGGGGAGTGGTGTGGGGGTGGTGTGGTATGATGGTGCGATTTTGGTATGGTATGGTGTTGTGCTCTGGTGTGGTGATGAGGAGGTGATTATGGCAGTGTGGTGAGAATGATTGTGATGAGCTTTGTCGGGGATGGGAAGGTGGTTGTGATTGGTTAAAATGCTTGTGGCTAACCCCTGTCTTACGATGGCACCTTTACCAGTTGTTCTTCCTACCACCAGACGATTTTACTCAACATAGGAGGGATTTCTGGCAGTGGAGAACAAAATGAGAGCTGTTTTAACCCCTTCAACTCGGCGACGTAATTTTTCAGGCTATTCTTGGTATTCACAGACGATTATATTCAGCCTAAGAGTGTATTTAAGCCTATATCTAAGCTCTCTTAAGCTGAATAAAATCGTCTAGAGCCAGCAAGAATGAAATAGGACATGGCTTCGTCGGATTGTCGCAAAACACATTCACTGCGAAGGGTCTGTCTTAACTAAATAAAATCGTCCGAGGGTGGCAAGAGTAACATATAAAAGACGACAGACATTGTAGCGAAAGGGCGACAGTTGGGTAATTGTAGTGGGGTGGGTGATGGTGGTGGTGTAAGGGGTTGATATGGTGATGGTGGTAGTGTTAGGGGTTGATATGGTGATGGTGGTGGTGTAAGGGGTTGATATGGTGATGGTGATGGTGTACGGGGTTGATCTGGTGATGGTGATGGTGTAAAGGGTTGATATGGTGGTGGTGTAAGGGGTTGATGTTGTGATGGTGGTGGTGGAGGAGGTTAATGGTGGGGTGGTGGTGTAAGGGGTTGACATGATGATGGTGTGCTGGGGTGTTAGGGGGTGAGGGTGATTGTGGTAGGAGTCCTTGGGGTTGGTAGGAGTGTTAGGGGATGGCTGTGACTGAGGTTTTCTGTGAGAGAGGGAGTGGGAAATATTTTAATGGCGTGGGATGGGTGGTAGGGTGGTAGAGTTTTGTTTGTGGTGGTGCATGGAGGTAGCGATAGGGCAGTTTTTGAAGAGGCTGTTAGTGGTAAGTTTTGTGGTGTGGTGGTGGCAGTGATGTTGGTGATTGTGGTGGCACTGGTGATGATGTGATGAGTTGTCGTTGTGGTGAAAATGAGGATGAAGTTGTGGTCGAGGTGATGAATAGTTCTGTGATGATAGTTATGGTTGTGATGGAGGTTGTGGTTATGCCATTGGTGATAATTATGGTAGTGGTAGAGATTGCGGTGGTGGTGGAGATTGCGGTAGTGGTGGTGGTTGTCGTAGGGGTGGAGATTGCGGTAGTGGTGGAGATTGCGGTAGTGGTGGAGATTGCGGTAGTGGTGGAGATTGTGGTAGTGGTGGGGGTGTGGTTGTGTGTGTGGCTGTAGTTATGGTAGTGGTGGGGGTTGTGGTAGTGGTTGTGTTTGTGTCAGTAGTGGAGGTTGTGATTGTGGAGTTGTGTAGAAATGACTGCGGTTATTGCGGTGGTTATGGTGGATTTAGTGATATTGTAGGGGTTGATAGCTTGATTTTGTAGTCTAGATGATCGTATGGTGAGTTGTTGTGTTGTGGTAAATGTGGCTGTTAGATATGGTGAGTTATTGTGATGTGGTAAATGTGGCTGTGTTAGGTATGGTGAGTTGTTGTGATGTGGTAAATGTGGCTGTGTTAGATATGGTGAGTTGTTGTGATGTGGTAAATGTGGCTGTGGTAGGTATGGTGAGTTGTGATGTGGTAAATGTGGCTGTGGTAGGTATGGTGAGTTGTGATGTGGTAAATGTGGCTGTTAGGTATGGTGAGTTGTTGTGTTGTGGTAAATGTGGCTGTGGTAGGTATGGTGAGTTGTGTTGTGATAAATGTGGCTGTGTTAGGTATGGTGAGTTGTTGTGTTGTGATAAATGTGGCTGTGGTAGGTATGGTGAGTTGTGTTGTGGTAAATGTGGCTGTGTTAGGTATGGTGAGTTGTGTTGTGGTAAATGTGGCTGTTAGGTATGGTGAGTTTTTGTGATGAAATTCGTGATCAAGTCAGGTCTGGACTTTACGAAAAGAAAAAAAAAAACTTACGAATAACTCTCCCTCGTAACTCAGATTTTTTTTATTTATTTGTTTATTTTTGGTAGAGGGACAAAGAAAGTGTTGAATCATTCCACGTCTGATTTTCTTTGTGCAAAATAAATATAAATGATTAATCTTAGTTACGAGAGGAGGGTAATACGGTTTTTTTTTGTTTTTTTTATTGGAGGAAGGGCAGTGTGAGGACGGTGCTTATTCCTCCCATGTCTCTCGTTCATCCTGCGAAAACTAATCCGAGTTACGACAGCGAGTGTGCAGAGAATAGCGTAGTTGTGATGTGCATAGGTCAGGGTGTGTGTTGTGATGTGCATAGGTCAGGGTGTGTGTTGTGATGTGCAGGGTGTATGTGGTGTGGTGGGATGTGGCGAAAGGTGTGTGTGGTGTGGTGTGGTGTGACGAAAGGTGTATGTGGTGTGGTGTGGCGAAGGGTGTGTGGAGTCAGGGTGTGATGATGTGCTACGTGTGTGTGATGTGGTTTGGTGAAGTACAGGGTCTGTGTGTGTGTGTGATGTGGTGAGGTTCAGAGTGTGTGGTGTGGTGTGGTGAGGTTCAGGGTGTAGTATGGTGATTTGCAGGGCGTATGTGGTAAGGTGTAGTGAGGGTCAGAGTGTGCGTGGTATGGTGTGGTGAGGTTCAAGGTGTGTGTGGTGTGGTGTGGTGAGGTTCAGGGTATGGTGTGGTGTGGTGTGGGTGCGGTCGTGGCGGTCGTGAAGGTGGGTATTGGTGATGACTCGACGTTTCCCGGGATAACGATTTTTAACATGACCGCCGCTGCTGCTCCTCCTGTGTCTTTGCCTTTTTAAACGAAGCAGCAGACAATTAAGGATTTTATTTTTCATTTTTGCCCTCTTTTTTCGTTTCTTTTTTCCCTTTCTGTTTTCTTTTTTTTTTTTTTTTTTCTTCCGTCAGTTGATTTTATTCCGCCAAGGGAAGCACCCCGCCCTTTGAGGATAACAATCTGTGTCAATTAAAGAAAAATTATGCCCATAAAAATTTCAGTTCCGCCTTCCATTTGTCCACAGAAAGTGATATTTTGCATTTATACCCCAGAAAAATGTGCCGTCACCTTTTCTTACATGTCGGAAAATTGTACGGCATGGAATATTATTAAGAAGAAGGAAGACTAGATCACCAAGACAGAAGAGAAAGTAAATAAACGGAGAAGTGAGGATAAGGGTACTTCACTGTACACTAAACAACATACTGTACCCCATTTTAATCTAACATGGCCTAAAATTGCCATCTCTCCATCTTAAATACTGAGCTGTAACGGTAGATTATCACAAGAATTGGGTGCAAGTCATGAGGAAGCGTTATGGAGAGGATGCAGGACCGTAACACTGTCTTTTTCTGCCACTCAACTACATGAAATAATCTGCAAAAAGAACAATAATCTGGGCCAAGTTTGGATGAAAGAACTGTAGTGAAACGGTGAACAGGTAACCAGCAGTAAGTAAATACCTCAGTCATTTCTTCCACCTGCACTATCAAATGACACTGTTTACTTTGCAGATCCACAGTGTAGAGGAATTAACAGTGTCCTTTTAATTTTTGCAGCAACAATGAAAAGTGATGTTAAAATAAATAAACGATAGTGGCTTTACAAATCTACATCACAGAAAGTTAATAAAATTCCTGTCATCACCGAGAATCCTATTGGAAGAGAAGTTTGATATTCACATAGCCATACAGCTGGAGAAATGGTAACCCGTATCATAAAATCACTAAAATATATATTAAAAGAGTTATACAAAAAAAGTTATGATCTTTAAAATCACTGAATTGCTTTAAAACAGATTAACTTCTCACAAATCCACATTATGGAAAGTTAATGAAGTTTTTTTTGTTTTGTTACTTTGACCCGAGGACGTGGTGTTTAGAGTGTTCTTGTTATCTCTAGACGATTTTATTCACCATTAGGGAGATTTTTCGTAATAGAGAGGTTAGATACAGCTTTCAGTAACCCCTTCTATACCAGAGGCTTTTCGTACAGTGAGATTAATAAAATCGTCCTAGCAAAGAAAAATTGTGTGTGTGTGTGTGTGTGTGTGTGCGTGGTGCCTATACGACCTTCATTAATCCCATCAGTACGAGAACTCTTTCCTAAGCTGACCAAAATCATCTGAAGTCAGGAAGAATAAATTGTAATAAAAGGTGTAGTAACTAAAGCATTTAATTATCTAGAAATCCACGTTAGAGAAGAGAGAGAGAAAAAAATGTTCTGTTAATTTCTTTCGTTCAGTATATTTTTCATGACTGTTTTTTTGTTCTCCTTACTTTCACTCGATTATATTCAGTTTCTCAATAGCGCCCCAGTAAGTCAGGTTTTAAGGTCCAGCTGAAGCGAGAAAATCAGATATTGCGAATTCACACAAGAAAAAATAATTAATCAGTCTCTTTTAAATTATTACAGGAGGGGTGAAACGTGGACGAGCAAAACAAATAAATAAATGAATAAAATAAAATAAAATAAAATAAACCCCCCAATTTCTGTCTGTAGTAAAATCCATAATAATAATAATAATATTTTCTCCGCTATTAAAATGAGAGAAATACAAGTCCACAAGATCGACAAGTTAATCAAACTCTTAAAATCACCCCAGCGACGCTCAAAAGATCCAAGAAGAGAAAAAAAAGAAGGAAAGAAAAAGAAAATTCCTATGTTTGTCAGTAAGAAAAAGAACAACAACACAAATTTCACATCGCTGTTAAAATGACAAGCTCAAATATTCGAAATCCGTATTAAGGAGAAATTAACAAAGGTTTTAAAATAATTGCCGGGACGATGAAAGGACAACATCAAGACGGACAAAAATACCTTCAAATCGACATTATAAGAAGGTTAACCAAGTCCTCAGAATCACTGATGCACGAGTATAAGAACACAAAAATGAAATCCACACAAATCCACGTTAAGAAAAGCTTATCAGGGTTTTTAAAATGATTCCTGGGACGATGAAATTAGGACGAGAGTTTAGAATAAGAAGTCCGTATGTCCGCCAGTAGTAAAATCCATTATAATATTTTCACTGCTATTAAAATGAGTAAATCAAATTCTGAAAATCCCCATTGAAGAAAAGTTAATCTGGCTTTTTAAATTATGGCTGGAACGATGAAAAGAGGGCAACGAAAACAAAAGAAAGAAAAAAAAACTTAATTCCTAAAATAAAATAAAAAACTGATAATTTTCCCCCTTCAGATTTTGACATGAGAGATATTGAATAATTATTACTAATCCACATTATCGAGAATTTAATCAAGCTCTTTAAATTCATTGCAGGGACGATGAAAAGAGGACTAAAAAAGAGCAGACTGCCTCGACGTGGCCAGCCAGAGGAGCGACTGGAGAGAATGGTGAGTACACAGTCGAGATTTGGGTCGTGAGGTGTGGGAGAGGCGCAAGATTCTCCCCCGACAGACGCAAGAGAGAGAAAGAGGCTCTGCGTAGGTGGGTGGGAAGTGGGTGTATGTGGGTAGGTGGGTTGTTGGTGGTGAGAGTGTGCGAAAAATAATTGGGTTAGGTGTGAGGTGGGTTTAGGTGGGTAGATGGGTGATGGTGGTAGATTGTTGGTGGGTGGTTAGAAAGAGTGGGTAATAGAGTGATGGTAGAAATAAGTATACGTGGGTGTGGGTAGGTGTGAAGTGGGTGTAGGTGGGTAGGTGGTGGAGCGGGTTTAGGTGAGTGTGGGCTGGTGTGAGGATGGTGTAGGTGGGTGGTGGGGTGGGTATAGGATGGTATAAGGAACTGCTGTCGGGTGGTGGGGGTGGAATGGGGCTTGTGGAGTAGGTGTGGAGAGATGTTGGAGGTGAAGATTTAGGTGGAGCTTTAGGTGGATGTTGTGGGTGAGAGTAGGTGTGGAGAGATGTTGGAGGTGAAGATTTAGGTGGAGCTTTAGGTGGATGTTGTGGGTGAGTGGATAGTGGGGCGGATGTAGGTGGGAGTGGGTAAAAGTGTGCAGGTAGTATAAGTGGATGTTGATCTGAATGGCTTTGTGAAGTGGATATGGGTGGGTGAGGTGGGTGTAGGTGGGTGTTTGTGAAGTGGATATGGGTGGGTGTGGTGGGTGTAGGTGGGTGATGAGAGTTGGTAGGTGGGTTTGGAAGTTGAGTGTTTGGGTAGGAAGTTGTTGGAGAAGTTGTCAAGTGTAGGAAATTGTTGGAAGTGTTGGAGTTGAATGCTTGTCTAGGAAATTGTTGGAAAAGGTGACGAGGGTGAAGTGAGGCGTGGATGAAGTAAAGAATATTGAGGAACTGGAGGTTAAATAGGGGAAGGAAATTGCTGAAGATTTTTTTGTTGATGTACTTGAGGAAATCATGAATTCTGAAGCAGGGACGGAGGGACATGGAAAAAGCAATTATTGGAGGAGGTGACGAAGGAAAAGTGAAAGGTAGATGAAGGGGCAGAACACGGAAGAAGAGGAGAGAAAACTGGGAAGGGAAGGATGTTGTAGGTGAAGGCTTGGTAGGTAGTATGACTGAAAACAGGAAGTTATTAGTGAGGGAAATTATTGATGAATGTTTTGGAGGAAGTATGACTAACTAAAGAAAAATTACTGAGAAGAGGAAGAAGGAAACTTAAGTTCACTCTTGGAGAACGGGGAACCATTGCCTTATTTCTGACTGTAGCAAGAATAATGCATTTAAGACATCTCATAGCTTGGAGTAGTTGGCTGATTGTGTGTGTGTGTGTGTGTGTGTGTGTGTGTGTGTGTGTGTGTGTGTGTGCGTGCGTGCGTGCGTGTGTGCGTGTGTGTGCGGTAGCAGTAATAAAGCAATTAACTTTTCTCAAATCCTGAAGGAGTCATTGGAGAAGACGAGAGAGCACTTTAAGTTGAATAAAATGATGTGGCGACAGCAGGATTGAAACCATTAAAATTCCTCACATCCTGTAAGGTATAAAAATAGCTGGTAAACGTCATGGAGCGAGTTGGAATGAGTATTGGATTAGGAAAGGGTGGATGCATTGAAGGTGGCTGGTGGCGGGTGTGATGTGTGTTGTGAAGAAGGTATGGAAAGTAGTAATGTGGATGTTGTAGGATGTGGAGAGGGCGTTGTGGGTGGTAGTGAGAGTGTTGTAGGTGGGTGGTGATGGAGTGTGGTGGAGGTAGGTGGTGATGAAGTGGGTGATGGAGGTAGGTGGTGATAGAGTGTGCGGTGGTGGTACTGCAGGTGGTAACAGAGAGGGTGGTGGAGGTAGATGGTGACGGGTGCGGGTGGTGGAGATAGATGATGATGGAGTGGGCGATGGAGGTAGGCTGTGAAGTAGGTGGTGGTGGAGAGAGTGGTGGTGGTAGATGAGGATGGAGAGGGTGGTGAAGGTAGGCGGTGATAGAAAGGGTTGTGGAAGTAAGTGGTGATGGAGTTGGCGGTGGAGTAGGTGGTGATGGAATGTGGTGGAGGTAGGTGGTGATGAAGTGGATGATGAAGGTAGGTGGTGATGAAGATGATGGTTGAGATAGGATGGTGAGTGTTGTGGAGGTAAGTGGTAATGGGGAGGTTAGTGGAGAAGGTGGTGGTGAGTGGTGCAGGGGAGGATACTGGAGGTTAGGTGGTAATGAAGGGAAGACAGTGGAGAGGTACCCAAAAGGAAGTGAGTGGGACAGGAAATGAAACAGTGGGTGGAAAAAAATATTGTATTGGTCAGTAATGAAATGACTCGGTGGGAGATGAAATTACTGAGTGGGTTATAAGTGAAATGAGTGACGGGAAGAAGTGTGTGATTGTGTTGGGCATGGAAAAGCGAGTGGGAGACAATACCAGTGGGTTAGTGGGTTAGAAATGAGGAGAGTGAGTGAGGATTATGACAGAAGGTGAGAGTGAGAGGGGAAAGCCGCGGGAAATGTCGAGTTCTATTAGAAAGAGGAAGTAGGAGCGATGGGGTGGAGAGGTGGTTGTGGTGGTGATGGTGGTGGTGATGTTAGGGTGATGATGTGGTGAAGTGATGATGGCGATAATGAAGCTAAAGTTAAGGTTGGTGGTGATGAGGGAGAGCAAGGAGTAGGTGATGATGAGAGGGAGAACTGACGCCATTAATTCGACACCTTCAGCACGAGGAATTTTTTTCACCAGATTATCACGAGGCGATTTTATTCAACCTAAGGAAGTATCTCCAGTTGAGAAGTAGTTATTGGAGGCTGTATTTAACCCCTCCAGATCGAGAAGTCTCTTTACTCTGAATGAAAAACCTTTGGAGACAGCAAGAATAAAACAGAAAGTACGTCTTCGGATTGAATGAGTCAAAATTAATAAAAGTACAAAAAAAAAAGAAAGAAAGACAGGCAGCACCATTACCATACCTTTGCATTAAAAAATATTGAAAATAATAATAATAACAATAGCAGATTCTGATGGGGATTTCTGGCTGTGGATCAAACCTCTCCATTTAGATACTGTACTTTTTAATTTCTTGCTATCTCACAGCGACTTTATTCAGATAAGGAGAGGCGCTTCAGACCGGGTTGTAAGATATACATGTAGTTTATATTTACGCCTTCGTTACGAGAGGTCTCTCCTGAAGCTACACAATCACCCAGGGTTAGTTAGAACGACATAGAAGTACGTCATCTGATTCAAGAGAGTGGAGATGAATAAGAAAAAGAAGTTACGTTTAACCCTTCCACTCCAGTGACGTAATCCATATTGTATCTGTTATCTCCCTTTTTTATCTATCAGCTTAGGAAGTTTTTTTTTTTTTTTTTACTGCAGGGATAAGATATAACCATCACTAACACTTATACTACTATGGTTATCTCTTAAACCGAATAAAGTCGTATGGCAACTGCGAAAATTCACTACCAAAAGATGTCACTGAATTTAAGGGGTTAAGGGACATATTCATCTTCTTCCAAGACACACAGAAGATGAAGTGCTGGAATGTTTTAAGGAATATAAATAGTTAGGACAGACACCTCAGACTATCCCAATTTATGACAATGAAACCAGGGAAAAAAATAAAAGCAAAAATTGGATCGAGAGTTTTTAGTAAACAGAGTAACATTATGGAGAATAAATTTCCTTGATGTATAAACAGAAGGGTGGACTATTCGTGTCATCTTCGTTTTCTAACTTAGGCATCAGATACCCTAACAGTGCCCTTG
>JAGKTI010021997.1:0-15467 GCA_018397915.1 Birgus latro | reverse complement strand
ATAGATAGATAGATAGATAGATAGATAGATAGATAGATAGATATGCTCCTTACCGGTACTCACTTCCACTTGTTAGAAATCTTCTATTCTTGTCCAACAGATCTGACACTTTTACACTGACTTCAACATGTTTTTCTTAGTGTTATCCTATGTAATTTCCTGTTGGGTAAGTAGTTTACTTTCCTATATTTTCCAAGAGCACCATTTACGTCTTTCTTTTTTATCTTCACTAATCTCTGTTCATGGTTCTTTCTCTTAATATAATCCTCATTTCCTCCACAGCAACATTCCCTGCGTAGCTTTCTTTCACTTCTTTTTTTTTTTATTCATGCACAACTTCAGTAGCAGCCCAAACCAAACACTTCCTTTATGCGCACCATAAGTTTCAAAATTCAGTTGCTGCTGATTCAACGGCCCCAATCCTTTCACGACATATACTGATCTGCTGTTTTAATGTTTATCGCCATCTGTACTTTCTGTGATTTACTTTAAGAAGTACTGGCTCCGTTTATAGACTAAACCTCTCTCAGTTTTACCTTGTACTTACAGTCAAATTATCACGCAGACACAAGCTTCTGTATCTTCGTCAGATTGCCCACACATCAGCAGCAGTCGCAAACATCAGTCTCCTTAAAACCACATAACTGATGAAACTCCTTTCAACACTCTCCAAAGTATATCTGTATCACATACAAGTATCCTTGTGTGCCTCTTTGTCCCTAAAAATGAACAACTATTGCGTAACCCCCTTTTCTGATAGATATCCTTCAGGTCCCGTCCATTACCTTTGCCCCCTGGGATTGTATGCATCGATATTGCATTGCATTGTAAGCCTTCATCTTCATCATCACTATCAGCATCATTCTGCGTCAGTAGACTGCAGGACAATGACCTCATCATCTTTTTTTTCACTTTGACCTGTTAGCTCTTAGCATGTTATATCGAGTTCCAGCGATTCTCCAAATTTCATTTCACCAACTAAGTTCATCAGCTTCTTTTTCTCAATCGACCTCTGCATTGTCACTCTGTTATGCTGGTTGTCCATCTGTTTTCCGTTCTACGTAGGACGTGAGCTACTCATTTTTTTCCCCCCCCTTCGCATTGATACTTCAGCCTGTTGCCCAGGAAGCTTTCTTTTTTACCTCTCCCTGTGGCACCTAATATCTTTTTCATTCCTTTCTGTCCGCCTCCAAACTTACATTCCAAGGTTTTCCTTTGTCTCAAAGTTCCGGTCCATAGCTTGAAAGTAAAGGCATGTTTATTATGTCGCCATATCCTTCAACATAACAGCAATTGCTTATCCGTCATGTAGGCACTATGTTTAACAAAAGTCCTTCATCCCATTCCTACTATTCGCTTCCTTTCATTGCACTGGGCTAGAACAGCCTGGACTGCCTGTCAGCACATTGTGCTTCTTCCTGTCCTATCTGTACTGGAAAAGTTTGGGCATATCTGTTAAAAAGTGTTTTTCTGTTTGATAGTCATTTTCAAGTCAAACCTCAGACTCTCCCTGTTCAGACTAGCTGTCATTTCTTGTAGTTCCACCGAAGATTCACTAAAAAGATTTACGTCGTCAACAAATCTAAGATAGTTCAATCACTCACCATAGAGATAAATTCCTTTTCCAACCCAGTTTAAGTTTCTGAAAACATCCTCTAGTCACGGTGTGATAAAATTTTTGTGAAATTTTATCGCCTTGTCTAATACCTCTCTTTATTAATAATTTCTGGGTGTACTTATGTTTCATGATTGCGGTACATTTTTTTTCATAGATATTTTCTAGTGCTTTAACCCGTCCACACACACCCTCAGAACCCGACCGATTTTCTTTTTTTTTTTTTTTGGCTCAAACCTTCTCTTTTGAAGAGAAACATCGAAAATTCATAGAGAAATCGCCCTCCTGAGCTTATAACAGGTGTCAGTCAGCCTTACATTTTCCTTCTTTCTCAGGGTACCTGGCTAAAGAAAACGAACTATGGAAGGGTTAACTAATTCAAGCCACTTTAAATCACATATTTATTTATTTATTTATTTATTTGGTACGAATTTATGTGTAGTACATCTATATTGGTTTTCACACAATAATATAGGCGATAAAAGCATTGTTCACTCACCCAAAACCCCAGCATATGGCACTTCCCTTACAACATTACCACCTCATCACTTCTGTTTGTTTCTCCCTCTAGCTTCTTTGCTTCTTTGTCCTCCACATCAGGAATCATTTTCACCGTGAATTTCGTCATTGGAGAGACCGTGGGGCAACATATCTTTACTGGCCAGGTTACTGCTAACAGGTGAATTGCCGAGTGTGGGAGGAGGGGGGTGGGGGTCAGGTGGGGCCAGGCAGTATCCCCGCTTGACAGCAGGTAGAGGAAGATCTCCCACATATACCTACCAAAAATCACCCGCGAATCTTGAAAATGTGCAAACGACGTGCCTTGCAACTGACTGACGTATGATGCACGTCGGTGGGTTTGTCCGTAGAAAAAAATAGTGACGTGCATCGTAAGTCAGTGGGAATTGGTGGGTTAACATAAGTTTCTTCAACATATTTTCCTCGAACTGCTCATATTCCTGTAAATTTTTCAAACAACTAAATGTTTTTCATAAATAGTCGGTGTCTTGCGCAGTGGTTTCTTGTATCTTAGTAAACCTCAAAGAAGAGTTATTTTTTAGGTTGGTATATAGAAAAGAATTTTAATACTTATCACATATATATATCTGTCTTAATATTAATTGTCCATAAAATATTCCCTACGTTTGCAAGGTTCTCCATGTAGAGTTATAGAATTAGAGCATTATAATCACTATTCAGTAAAGTTCTAATTAAATTACCCTTGTATATCATAGGACAAAAACTCTACCAATTTAATTAAGCCTTGACCTGGAAAAGTATGTTTTCCATGTCCTCCAGTACTAGCCCTCCATTACGTCTTACAGTTTATATATACATCCATCCATCGTTGCCCCATGAGGAGCGTAGGAGCCTGGGGCTAGGCAAGTTAGTCTTGACATTTAAGATGTGAGTGACCAACCTCACTCATCCCTGAATGCCATTACGTCAGCAATAAACCCCAACCATCCCTTGGATATAAACCTGCATCGGCTCAATCCGGTCGGAGCGCCTTAATTACCCACTAAACCACCGGGTGCCATAATTTGGTTATATGGTTACCACACAGCGTAGTAAATGGATTCCTCTAGCGTACAGGAAATCGTCTGGCTTGTCACTCAGTGTAGAGTCACCCATAGGCAGAAGCAAGAGGAAAGAATCAAGAATAACTATATAAATATAGATAGATAGATAGAAATAGATAGATATATACTGTATATAGATAGATGTAGATATATAGATACAGATAGAGAGAGAGAGAGAGAGAGAGAGAGAGAGAGAGAGATAAAAGTTTGCTAAATGGTACTGCTAAATGGAAATGAGTTGAAGTATGTGAGGGTTGTTGGCGGTATTACATCATCCACCTTTGTAGTTGCCACCAGCCACCGGACACCACAACAACACAGGCCAGTGTACTGTGGCAATACACAGAGTGAGGTCATGTCTGCCACATCGGACACGTTTGGGGAAATGTCACAGTTTGAGCATCATACTGTATCCAGACATTTCTGGCGAGAAAAAACATTCTGCTCGTGCTGCGTCCACCTTATTCACCTAACATGACACCTTGCGACTTCTGGTTGTTCCCGAAACTGAAGCGCACGATCGGAGTCGTTATGAAACTATTGAAGACATCCAGTCCAAATAGACAAGCCTTCTGAAGAAGATCAAGAAGGAAGACTTCGAGCAATGTTTCAGGCAGTGGCAAGAACGGTGGAACTCGAGTACCTACATACAGAGAGTAGCGACAACTCTGAGATAAGACGCCATGTTCCCGCCAGGCGAGCCGCGCGCCCGGATTCCCTGCCTGACTGCCCGGTATTTGTGTTGTCCTTCCTCTCTCTGGTGCTGGTGTCATAAATACCGACGAAAGCATGTAAGGATACAAAATTTAGGCTCCCAGTTAATGTAAAGTAAGAGATTACCACCGCTTTATCACCAGTGTAAGGATAGAATTTTTGGACTGTATACAAAATAAGAAGAGATAACATCACTATGAATTAGAGTTACAAGAGTAGGCTGCCACCACCCAGCGAATGCCGGGAAAGAATTATTAGCTCCACCAGAGTAAGATGAAGAGCACTGGGGCCTTGCGAATAAGTGACTAGGGTAGCGTGAATTGTTTAGAGTGCGTGAGTCTTAAGATAGCAACACACCTTGCGGGCCACTCAATCTCACGATAAAACTCCCCAGGGGATAATAAGTCTCAAACACAATAAAAACTTAAACTTAATATTTACTAAGTCTAAACATACAAATATAAGAAACTAGATATTGATCAAATTAACCATAGATTACTTATAGGATGAATTACTAGAAACTATAAGATCATTACTCTTTCGTACTGATATTATTTCAGGGCAGGTCAGATATACCAAAAGAAGATCAATGAATGCAAGAGTACTTTCACCTCCGCTGAACAAATTCTCGGAATGATACTAACACACTGTTATGAACAAAGTTCCTCCCAGTTATATAAATAAATTCACAATGACACCTTAACATGGAACCAGCAATCCAATGGCCTCATATGGGCTCCTTGGGTAATGACCTTGGAAAAATTACATAACAGAATATACCCTTGGGACCGAGTTTTTTCCACACTTTTCAATTCGAAGTTCTCAGTCAACTCATACAGTGATAACAGAGGAACTAAGTAAACGAAACGACACTCTAAATCCGGAATGCAATTTTCAGTAACCTCCTAGGACTAAAATTCAAACAGGCTTACTACTCGTTTACAATATTCCCAAATATGTTTATATAAGATTAAAGTATTACAGTGGACCAATGATTCGCTATCGAGATTAATGAATCTGAAAAAGGGAGAGAAGGGAATTCCTAGTGTAAACGGGCACAAATGAGAAGAACCGTTTGGTTACTCCTTTCGTCGGGGCAGGCGGCTACGATGGAACAACGGCAATCTGCGTATCGGAAGGCGACAGAGATAGAAGATAGAAAGGAAGTTAGAGGAGACATTATCAGTCAACCTATTAGAATATGGAGAGGACTTACATTATAGGCTCAAAGGGAAGAGGGGAGGAAATACGTAGTGTGAACACCCACCTGCGTATCCGAAGACGACAGAGATTGAAGTGTGCGCCCTGCCCTTCGGCTGCATGCTCTCTTCCTCGCGGTTGTCCTAACATCGGAACTGACTTCGGCTAACTCTTCTGCAGCATTACTGTTCACACCTACTAACATGGCATAGGAAATAAGGTGTTCACACTCGACATACATAGACGGATTGACTGACAATGTTTAAAATTTTGTGGTAAGCGTATGGGATTGACAATTATCCTGAAGCCTAAACCAGCGAGTGTTTAAACTACTTATAACCATGTGGAGATACGTATCCAGTAGCCAGAGTATCGCAAACTTTAAGATTTGCAAATTTCCATTATCGGCAATTAGAATTTAACTAAGCTTTAATTCATTACTATGCAGTACAAAAAGATGATAATACCAAGCCTGACTTACAAATTTCGAATTTAAAGTATGAAGATAAATTTTTGCGATTATTAATCTTGTGCTAAAACTTTCGTCTCTACTGTGAGAACTGACCACGATTCTCACTCCCATAATCACTCTATACAGTTCCTCTATTACTAGAGTATCACTTAGGGTACAAATATTAACAGGAAACAACCCTGAATATGGAACTTGATGATCGCTTCCTAGTACTACAGATGAATCATAATCAGGGGTTCAAAGTTACACTTACATTACACTTATACTAACTCATACTACACTTGTATTAACTTATATTATACTAACTTATACTAATTTAAGTATACTTAAATTACCCTTAAAATTATGGCACTACACGGGTCCATCCTCCCGAAAAAAAAATAACATCGGAAGTCAACAACCAGTTCATTTCTCTACATTTCTTAGAGACGTGTGTGCGGACGGGACGGACTTACCAAATTTGACTGTGAAACTCTCTATGAACTCCAGAATGAGATAGTGATTCCTCTAGCTGTTACTCCCATGAGTGGCACCTGTCGTACCATGAGTAAAATTGCTTACCCAAGGGGGTCGCTTCCCTGTCACCAATGATCTCTCGAAAATTCAGTGGAAAGATGTGCCCCAGCCAATCTCCTGACTGGATGATAACATGGTCGTCTCACCTGGACTGACCCGTACTCTCGCTGTTAGGATCATCCCAGGGGCGCTTCCCATGCATACAACCTACTATCACATTCACTCTCCATTCACTCATCCTTGTTCCCAGCTCTTCACCTAGTAACTGACGAGCGCCTGTCAGGTCCTGAAGTCACTGTTACACCCTAGACCGTGCTGACTGTAAGTTGAGAGGATACCGGTTACCCCTCAAATTAAAGCAACATAATATTCCCACTGAACTGAGCTATGCCCATGACACGAACTCCAATTAACCCCAGACACGAGATTAAACTCTCTGAACTCTTGATCTATCACAGCCAATAGACAATCTGACCCGCACACATTTCCCTAACCAACTCTTAACTTGATACTGCAATAACCTGCTTCACAACCCTTCAACATTCTTCAATCAGTCTACGGGGAGGACATCTTTCACGTGGCGGTAATTGTTCGTCCTCTGGGCCAGGTTCAAATGCTTCTTCCAGGGGTTCCAAGAGCCACTCTTCCCCTCCATAATAGGGTTTTACTTGTCCTGCGGCTCTTTGTAACTTTTTCCCCGTGAATACATTCTCTGCCACGTACACACTTCCGTCCATTAACACTTCCACTACACGATACGGACCATCCCATTTCAGATTAAGCTTTCAAGACGTACCAGCTATCACTTAATCTTTCTTAATCCACACAAGGGTTCCAACTCCAACCACTTGGTTCTTTCGCCTTCGGTTAGCCACGTCTCTGTACCTTCTCGACGTCTTTCCTTGAGTGTCCCGAACGAGTGCATGGGCAACCGTGATCTCGTCTTCCTCGCAATCAACTGAGGGTAACAGCGCACTGACCAGTCTGGGAGGGTGGCGAGAGAAGAATGCAAAGTAAGGTTGCTGTCCCGTAGACGTATGTACCGCATGATTCATGGCGATCTGACAGGACTGGAGCAATTGAGGCCAACGGAGAGGGTGGCCCTGACATAAGGCAGAAAGGATTGACTTCAGGGTCCTGTGCATCCTCTCGGTTACTCCATTCCCTTGGGGGTGATAAGGGGTCGTGTAGTACAGGGTGATTTGGTGTCGCTAGCAGAACCATTGCAAGTCTCTGCTGATGACGCCTCCGTTGTCCAGGACAATCCCGCAGGGTGTGCCACATATTGCCCAAGTTTGTCTGTGATGTATGTGATCTGTTTTGTTGTCAGGGTAAGAACCTAACGAAGAGACTATAGTGGTCCACTACTATAAGCACATAGTGATAACCCTGGACTCCAGCAACCATGTCAGTGAGATCTATTCCAATCCTCTCCAGTGGTTTATTCACTGGGGGTAATTCCTTCTACTGTTGCTGCAATCCAGTGTCCTGTTTGAACCTTTGACAAATTACAGATTCTTTTACATACTCACATACATTGAGTTTGAGATTTTGCCAGTAAGAGAGTTCTTCAGTTTTTTTGATAGTTTTCTTCTGCCTTAGATGACCTGTTAATTCATAGGTGTGTTGTAGAGCCTGAACAACTAAGGTACGAGGAACTATGAGACTATAATGAAGACTACCATCCACCTTTTCGCGTACAAAATATAATATCTCATCTACCAAGGCAAACTTATCTAACGTAGTCATTGGTAATCTTTTAGCAGGGATTCTACCACATTGCAGATACTGCATAAGTTCTCCCCATACTGGTTCTTCTCTCTGGAGGTCTCTCATTTGTTGTCGGTCTAATCCAAGCCATGTGGCTTCAGGTAAACGGACTACCACTCGAACTGGGCATGACAACTGGTCTGCGACAAAATTATCCTTGCCTTTGAGGTATTGAATGTCGTAGTTATATTCCCTGATTTCCAGAATCCATCAGTTCATCCTAGGTAATTTAGTTCTGCGTTTGAATATGCTTGTTAGAGGTTGGTGATCAGTGACTACCTTGAAACGGGTACCCCATAAGTACTGATGAAAGTTCCTACACGCGAGAACTACTGCTAGAGCCTCCTTGTCTGTGGTTGAATATCGAGACTTGCAAGGGGTCAATTTTTCTGAAAAGTACCCGATTGGCTTGTTGGTACCGTCAGCTTGGATTTGACTAAGGACTCCTCTAACAGTAAGAACGAACGGTTGCTCTACCCGAGCTCTAATCAAAACAGGGGCATTTGTAAGGCAAGATTTGAGATGTTCAAAAGACTTCTGACATTCGCCCGTCCAGTGAAATGTTGTTCGAGATTTAGTCAAATTGGTAAGAGGTGTAGCAATCCGTGCGAACGATGGTACATGTTTTCTATAAAACCCAAACCTTCCGAGGAATCGTCTCACTTCCTTCACGGTGGTTGGTGGCTTCATCTTCACAATGGCTTCAACGTTTTTCGGATCTGGCTTACTTCCCTCTGCCGAAATCTTGTGACCGAGGAAGGTCACTTCCTTACATCCAAATTGACATTTACTGAGATTTAATTTCACCCTGCTGAGAGCAAGCAGCTTGAAAAGTTGTTTCAATCGCTCCAATAGACTAGGGAAACTGGGGGCCCATAAGACTAAATAATCTAAATAATTCTTGACCCAACCCTTCTGTACAAGAGGTGCTGATAATGTGACAATTTGTCATGAGAATATTGTGGGGGAACAGTTGAGACCGAAAGGAAGGCATTTGAATCGGTAGAGAGCTACCCCATCACTGAAGGTAGTGAGATCACGACTCTCCTCATCTAACAAAATTTGGAAATACGCCTCTCGCATGTCCAGTGTGACATAACACTGATGTCCGGCTGCTTGTTCTACTAACTCACCTAGCCGTGGAAGTGGGTAGACATCCGCCGCGAGGTGTTTGTTTACGTGTCGATAATCGAGACACATTCGTTTACTACCTTCGGGTTTATTAACAAGGATGGTTGGTGACAACCAGGCTGCTGTCGACCTTTCAATGATCTCTCTGTCCCCCATGTCCCTCAACATCTCAGTGATAATTTGTTTTGCTTGAACTGGATAGCGATACATAGGACCATGACTGGGCTGAGAGTTTGCGACTTTAATATGAACTGGAGGACCCCTGATCAGGCCTAACTCCCCTTGGTCAAGAATAAAAAGAGGGTCATACTCAAGGATCAACTCAGTTATATCTTCTCGCTCCTCATTAGTGAGGTGTTGCCAATTCTGTTCGCCGATCAAAGCTTTCAGTTTCTGAGAACGTGTTCCGTTTTGTTTGACGTGATTGTTCTCTGGGAGAAGATCGTTGTGTATTTTAGTGATGTTAATTTTGTCAGGGACTGGATTGGCCACTCTCTCGTATGATCCGATAATGGTACCCTTACGAAATACTTTTACCTTTTTGGAGGTGTTAATGAGCGGGAAGTAGATGGTATTTGCCTCATTTACTTGGACCAAATAAGGATGACAATTATGATTAACCCTAGGTTGAGGGTAGAAGAAGAACAATAGGTACCTAGTGCCAAAATCCAGCACAAAGCCAGATCATCGGCTACAAGTTATGTATGCTGGTCGGGCCGGAAATACAGACACGGCATTATGAAGAAATTGGGTCAATGGAAAAAGTATATCATATCACAGATGGGGTTAGTGACGTCAGGAACGGAGTTAGATGTTGGAAAGAAGACCAATAGAGGTAAGAAAGGACATGATATTATGACAGGAAAAATAGGTTGAGGGTAGATGACGAGATTAGTTGTTGGGTCTTCTTTTACATGTACGGACATGAATTTAGACTGGTAAGGATCTACCTATGCTGTAGTGAGGAGGTTAATCTGCGAGAAGGTTTGTTTGGATTAGAAAATTCAACTGGATCAACTCTCTCTTTCCCAACCTTGTTCTTCTGACGGCGGATATGATTCACCACGTAAGGGGCGCCTCCCCAGATCATAACTCTCTTCACCCCATCCCAAATGAGCAGAGCCTGGCTCAACACGTCACATCCCAGGAGTATGTCAGTACTGATGTAAGAATTTGGTACTACCGGGAACCACTGTTTATGTATCTTCTTGTCACCAACCGCTATTGCATCTCGCAACATTCCCAATACTTTCAGAGGTGCGCCTGTGACTCCTTGTAAGAGCGGCGGGTTTCAACATGTGTTCATTTATCCCCCAATCCATTTGACTGCAGACTCCTTAATTAAAGTGTAACTACTACCGGTGTCCACGATAGCTTCTATTATTTTCCCATTTATTATTACATTGATAGTGGGGAATGTTTGGCCGCCGGCTAGTCATCTTTGTTGAGACGGTTCATGGGATACTTTCGGAGAGACATTTCGAGCTGCGGTGCTGTGACTATGTTCATGGCACCCACGTTCACCACGCTGACATCCGGGTCTGCAACAGTCAAAACAATGCCCAGGATGGGGTTTCCGCCAACAGTCTCGGAGGTTGTGAGATGTAGTGGGACAATGAGCACAGTATTTATCACTATATGCTTTGGGGGTACTAGGCCGTCCCTTATTTGCTCGTGCTAGGTTAAATTTGAGCTCATGGATCCGGCGTTTTAGTTCCTTCATTTCGTCTCTCGGTCCATCTGGACTCGAAATATCACTTTGATTCGACGAGATGGATGGCGATAGCCGGTTTCCTACCTCCCTTTCCTTCGCACTTCTCTCGGAAGGCACCGCATTGACCCGAGATGATTGACTCACTTCCAGTAGTTGGCGTTCATGTTCAATTCTGTCAATAAACTTTCTCAACGGGTATTCATCATCTAGGAAACCTTCGAGTTTTACCCTTGAAGGAAGAGGTAATCCATACCACAATTTTCGCTTGATAGTTCTGTCTCGGTTAGGAAATTTCTAACTAGGAAACATATGTTCTATGGACGCGTGTTGGCAAATAAAGCGGTGCGTAAAGGCCTGAGGTGATTCTACGCAATCATAATAGGCTGAATCCAGCTTCTGCCATGCCCGGTCAATACTCACTTCAATACCAAACTCTGCTCCAAGGAATGCCTTAAATGCTGACCATGAGGTTACTCGATATTTAGTCTGGTTGTTATGAATGAAAATGGCAAGTTCCGAGCTCACCTGACTCTTCACGATTTGTATGTGCATCCCATCATCCTGGTCACACTGTTCTACTGCTTCAAAAAACATTTCCAGGCGAGCTGCCACATCGATACCCTGTAGTTGGCCAAGTTCTAGAGTTGGAATATCACGAGGCTTTGTAAGTTTCCCTTTTCCTAACAATGTTAGAGATCGGTCAGGAGACTGAGGATAGGGTGATTTCGAGGGGAACTGCTGCGATTCAAGCTGGTCGAGCTCATGGGCTAACTGAGTTAGTCTAGGAGAGAATCCTCCTCCTTAAACCGAGTTTCTACATCTTGCCAACTGATGGTGTTGTGAAAAAGAATAATAACTAGTAACTGTGAGAGTACACCGATCAATCTTCACTCTTATTATTGATGGAGAATTCTTCTTATCCTCTAGGAGTTCACGAATTATAAGTTTAAGTGGGCCTCTAGTGTACTGATACCGGATTTCTATCTAAATCCCACCGCTTTTGTCACCAGTGTAAGGATACAAAATTTAGGCTCCCAGTTAGTGATGTAAAGTAAGAGATTCCCACCGCTTTACCGCCAGTGTAAGGATAGAATTTTTGGACTGTATATAAAATAAGAAGAGATAACATCACTATGAATTAGAGTTACAAGAGTAGGCTGCCACCACCCAGCGAATGCCGGGAAAGAATTATTAGCTCCACCAGAGTAAGATGAAGAGCACTGGGGCCTTGCGAATAAGTGACTAGGGTAGCGTGAATTGTTTAGAGTGCGTGAGTCTTAAGATAGCAACACACCTTGCGGGCCACTCAATCTCACGATAAAACTCCACAGGGGATAATAAGTCTCAAACACAATAAAAACTTAATATTTACTAAGTCTAAACATACAAATATAAGAAACTAGATATTGATCAAATTAACCATAATTTACTTATATGTTATGAATTACTAGAAACTATAAGATCATTACTCTTTCGTACTGATATTACTTCAGGGCAGGTCAGATATAACAAAAGATCAATGAATGCAAGAGTACTTTCACCTCCGCTGAACAAATTCACCGAATGATACTAACACACTGTTATGAACAAAGTTCCTCACAGTTGGATTTAAGCACAGTTTTATATTCACATTCACGTATGTATATATAAACTTCACCTTTTAACCTACTATTTCCAAATTATCTCCAGTGTATCTAACAATTTCATATACCAAATCAATAAATTCACAATGACACCTTAACATGGAACCAGCAATCCAATGGCCTCGTATGGGCTCCTTGGGTAATGACCTTGGAAAAATTACATAACAGAATATACCCTTGGGACCGAGTTTTGTCCACACTATTCACTTCCAAGTTCTCAGTCAATTCATACAGTGATAATAGAGGAACTACGTAAATGAAACCACACTCTCAATCCTGAATGCAATTTTCAATAACTTCCTAGGACTAAAATTCAAACAGGCTTACTACTCGTTTACAATATTCCCAAATATGTTTATATAAGATTACAGTATTACAGTGGACCAATGATGCGCTATCGAGAGTAATGAATCTGAAAAAGGGGGAGAAGGGAATTCCTAGTGTAAACAGGCACAAATGAGAAGAACCGTTTGGTTACTCCTTTCGTCGGGGCAGGCGGCTACGATGGAACAACGGCAATCTGCGTATCCGAAGACGACAGAGATAGAAGTCATTACGAAAGGAAGTTAGAGGAAACATTATCAGTCAACCTATTAGAATATGGAGAGGACTTACATTATAGGCTCAAAGGGAAGAGGGGAGGAAATACGTAGTGTGAACACCCACCTGCGTGTCCTAAGATGACAGAGATAGAAATGAGAGTCACTGCCCTTAGGCTGCATGCTCTCTTCCTCGTGGTTGTCCTAACATCGGAACTGACTTCGGCTAACTCTTCTGCAGCATTACTGTTCACACCAACTAACATGGCATAGGAAATAAGGTGTTCACACTCGACATACATAGACGGATTGACTGACAATGTTTAAAATTTTGTGGTAAGCGTATGGGATTGACAATTATACCGAAGCCTAAACCAGCGAGTGTTTAAACTACTTATAACCATGTGGAGATACGTTCCCAATCGCCAGCGTATCGCAGACTTTAAGATTTGCAAAATTCCATTATCGGTAAATAGAATTAACTAAGCTTTAATTCATTACTATGTAGTACAAAAAGATGATAATACCAAGCCTGACTTACAAATTTCGAATTTAAAGTATGAAGATAAATTTTCGCGATTGTTAATCTCGTGCTAAAACTTTCGTCTCTACCGTGAGAACTGACCACGACTCTCACTCCCATAATCACTCCATACAGTTCCTCTATTACTAGAGTATCACGTAGGGTACAAATATTAACAGGGAACAAGCCTGAATATGGAACTTGATGATCACTCCCTACCTACTACAGATGAATCATAATCAGGGGTTCAAGGTTACACTTACATTATACTTATACTAACTTATACTACACTTATATTAACTTATATTATACTAACTTATACTAACTTAAGTATACTTAAATTACCTTTAAAATTACGGCACTACATGCATAATATAAGAGTAGATGATGAATGAGAAGTATGATGCTTATAGTCAATGTTTATATGGGAATTTTAACAGTACAATATACTATATTGCAGCAATAGCCTATTGAGCGACAGGACCCGATGATTACTTTATATTCTGTACTAGTTTCCTCATGGCTACACTTTTACTACTAAGCTTTGTTTTTTCTCTGTGTTTTTGTGTTCTTCATTAATATTCTTCCAGTAAAAATGCACGTGAGCATTGAGAAACTTACTTAGAAGCTTGTGTTTGAGGTTTTGAGAAGTAGGAATATCATAACCTTTGGTTAGGTTTACTGCTTCATCCATCAGCGTTTTCTTAAGCTTATTCTTTCCTATCAAATCACACGGACTTTCCCTGATCATCAGCTCTATTTTAAGCAGCATCTCATATGCTTTATCTGACACAGCAATAAGACCTCCTTCTTTGTATTCTTTGAGTAAAGTGAGGGCTGCTGCTTTATGAGCTGTCTAATGGGGTGATGCTACTTGTATTACGTCTCTCAAGCACTCATCACAGGTGGTCTCCGTGTTTTTTTACGCTGTGAACACAGTAGCCTATAAGACTGTACAAAGAATCACTTTCTGTCACTGACAAATTCCTCCTGAACTTCATCTGTGAAGTTAGAGGTAAACGAGAGTACCTATATAGGTACTCTAAGGTAAACTATATTATATTCTGGACCTCTTAGAAGCTTGTAACATTCATAGACGGGTGACTGAAGAATCATGGAGGTACACGTCCATGTAAGAATATACATAAAATGCACGTAGTACACGTATACAACACACGGAAAGGAAGACACGATGCACGTATTGTCACAACACACGAAATAATAAGAGTACATGTAGAATTCACATCAAAAGATTATGTATGGATAATGCACGTAATAATACCCGTAGAAACACGAGACATATAACAGAAAAAACACGAAAAGCAAACGACATACACATGAGCATAGCATTCGATGTATAAAGGTAGGTACCCAGGTATTAAGATGGCACTGTTATTTCGTGAATAATACTTTTTTTCCATGTAGCCATAATACACAACACACAGAAGAACATGAAGTATAATAATATATATACAAAATCGCACATAAATAACAATAAACAACTATTATGGACATACCGTGACTGATTTGTTAATCATCGAACAAGTTCATTCTCAACGATTAACTCGTCCTGATGCTCTGATCTCCAGTATTTCCCTTTTACATTGACAGTTGTTATATTTCTACAGCAAAGAGGAACAACATTCCAGCAAACTGCATGAAAACATTCATTAAGCATACCTCACATAAGACCGATCTGGAAATTGGCTCCCACTCCAGACGATTTACTTTATTCCTCCATAATTTCCTTCTTTCTAGATTAGATGGGTGAGTGAGTACTTTAATTCCTTTCTCCGGTCGATTGCTGCATCCATAAGCAGAACAGCCTGGCATCACGCCCACCCACAACAGCAAAAAGTCATGAACTAACGCGGGCGGTGGGAGTCTCAGTCAAGTTGCGCACGCGATTTTGGCAGGAAAATGGCGTCCATCAGCTGAGCGTCCATTACCCCTATGTCGCTACTCTCTGTATGTAGGTACTCTA
The DNA here is from genome assembly GCA_018397915.1 of Birgus latro. Lineage (NCBI taxonomy): Eukaryota > Metazoa > Arthropoda > Malacostraca > Decapoda > Coenobitidae > Birgus > Birgus latro. Next base: position 63 of record JAGKTI010021997.1, on the reverse strand, counting down.
GGTGGAACAAGTGTGTGAGTGCAGGAGGGGAGTATTGTGAAGATGACATCTAATGTATGCACC
>JAGKTI010021996.1:0-15182 GCA_018397915.1 Birgus latro | reverse complement strand
ACTTTATGCAGACTATGGTGTATGTACTTTATGCAGAGTATGGTGATATTAGAATGATCTAAGCTGTAATTGAGCCACTGCATCTCATACCAGCTTATCCTTTCTTAAATTTATATAAACATATCCCTTAAATTCCATATTAAGCTGTTTCTCTGATCTCTTTCAATCAAAATGACAAGATAAATCCCTCATATAATTATATTTAGTTTCACTTGAGAGTAAGTTTCACATTTTTGTATTTCAGATTCATTTGGACTGACCATGTTTATATGCTGGTCTGATAGTTATGATTTTAGTATTTTGATGTTATATATTTGTGTATACTGTACAGTGCTGGGTGGTAACCATATAACCAACCCATATGTGTTCCCTATGTGTAAGCAAGTAGGTTGGCAGAGGGGTTAGTGCCCCTTCCCTTAAAACAACAAGCTCATAAACCAACAGCCACCCCTTATGGGATTATGGTGTCTGACTATAGATGGACAGTATACTGTATTGTGTTTTATGTCCATCCATCCATCATCCAATCCTGTGTTGCCCCACAGAGAAGTGTAGGAGCCCGGGGCTAGGCAAGTCACTTATTTTTATTTAATGTATTGTTTCACACCTGTACAAGTTACAGTTTTAGTATTTTGATACAGTACAGTATTTTTCTCTGTGTATACTGTCTCTGTTTTATGTCTGCCTATTTTTATATTATGTATTGTCTGACACCTACACTATATTCTTCTTTCACCCTAGTGTTTAGGTTCATGTTTTTATATTTTAATGGATGTGATTTTTTTTTTTTTTTTTTTTTTAATGTGTCCGACTCTGGGCATAGGCTTCACAGCCTGCTATCAAGGCCCAGTCGTCCTCCTACAATCTACATGTCACCACTTCAGCGCTTAACACCCACCGTCCATATTGAATACATGCTAGGGCTGTCTCATACAGGACTGGTGTATTGGTATTAGCGGGGTCATTTTTACGACATGTCGGCGGGTCTTCTGGTAGATCAGTAAAGCCTGATTTAATGAAATTCAAATCCTTAAACTGTTCCCTGCACCAGCGAGGATTCGAACATGGGTCCCACGGGACTGCAAGCCAACTCTCTACCGATCGAGCTACCGCCTTGTCGTATATATGTTTTAAATATTCCTTCTTTGCTATTAAGCCCACAGCTAATTGCAGAAAATTTACCTATTGAAGTTCCTGTGCTCCTTATAAAATTAATTTGTCACTTGCGGTATTTTGCAACACATAACCCAGATCAAATAAGGACTTAATATATCTTAAACCCTGCCTGGCATTTAAAGTGTGTGCTGGTTAGCTATGTGGAGAGGGGGGAGAACAGGAGACTGACTAGAAGAGTGCATGTGAGTGAGGTGCAGGGAGAGACTGAGGATGAGATGGAGGGATGGAGTGGAGAGATATATGAGAGGTAAGCCAGGGATGAGCTGGAGGGATGGAGTGGAAATATATATGAGAGAGGGGGAGACTATGGATGAGATGGAGTGAATACATGTATGAGTGAGGGGGAGACTGATGATGAGATGGAGGGATGGAGTGGAGAGGTATATGAGAGAGAGGGAGACCAAGGATGAGATGGAGGGATGGAGAGATATATGAGAGAGGGAGGTGTAAGATGAGGGAAGGTTAGCAGTATGGCAGGGGACAGGGTGACATGAAGGTGAGTTGTATGTGGCCACCCCTTATGGCATTAAGGCATCTGGCTATAGATAGACAGAGGGGAGAGTTTGAACTGGAGGAGGTACATACAGCTTTCATTAATCCCTTCACTTCTGTAAGCTTTGTCGCTTTGTCCTGTTGGAAAATTTTGTCTGTAAGCATCATTAATTAAAAAGAAAATACACCCAAATGACAAGTTGAAATGTATCTCTTTTACAGACATTTTTTTACTATCAAAGAGCTGTTTTTTAACGGGATAGCGTCTGGATTGACCCTATCGGATACATTTATGCAAAGCTACAGAATGTGGTGAATGTTTTTGGAGTTTCAGGTAGAGCCAGGATTCCGGGGGCTTGAATGGTGAGCGAATGGAAGCGTGGCCCATTGGATTGGGCAGATTTGGACTGTCTGGACATTGCTACTCCTCACCCTGCCCTAGAGTGGGAAAGGAGGTCTGTATGATGATGATGATTCTCTGTGTTACTGTTTGTTGACCCCTTAAAACCAGAGGATGTCTGTGGTTTAATCTTGCTGCTATGAGACAGTTTAATGTAGCTTGGGAGAGACTTTCTGAACTGGAGCATAGATATTGAACAGATTTGTCTGTCGGTACCAAATATGAAACAGAAAATACTATACAAAGAATTACATACATGTCTTTGTTGTGCCAATTATTTTTACTGTGAAAGAACTAGTTTGTAATGTATATACAGATTTCCAAGACTATGTGAATTACAGTACATGGAAAGATTGTACGGCAATTATATACGTGTCTCTGCTGTGCCAAGACAGTATATGTTTTACTATCAAAGAAGTTTTTTGTCCATGTGAGTATGATTGTTATATTGTAAAGTGCAAGTATATCTTTAACTCTTTTCACTATGATGTCTCCATTCTGCTTGACTACCATCTGACTGTTTTGCTTACATCTATAGTTCATTCATTTTAACTTGGCATTTTCATCCTTTTGCAGCTCAGTTCCCATACCTCAGCAGTAGAATATGACAATACAGTGGCTCAGCATCCTTTACATAGACCTTAGTGACTAGCATCGTATTCTAGTGTTAATGTCAGCTGAACATTCAAGAGACTGCAATTTTATGCCAAGTTAAAATGAACAGATGCTGAAAATTGTGGCAGTGTGCTCCCTGGGTAGAACTAAAACCCAAAGCTCCACATATTTCCCTGTGCCTCACCTTGGGAAGGACCCTGATCCTACCCTGGTGAGATGCTGTCCACCACAAAGGGGCACCAGATCCCTATGCAGTACTGTATGTGTGCTGTTCTGTACCTGTAGGACTGTCCCACAAAAGCAATTGCACACCTGTAGTTGATGGGAAAACTTTTTCTAGACAGACTAGGGGTAAGCAGCAACAACAAGCACTCAGAGCTACATAAAATCATTTGGCGACAGCAAGAATGAAAACCAAATATTGTACATCTCTTTCATGGGGTCAGATAGGTGTGTCTACTCGATGAATATATTTTTTACTGTCAAAGAACTATTTTCTGATTAATATATTTCCATGTTGCAGTGTGTGAAGGTAACAAGAATATATTTCCATGTTGCAGTGTGTGAAGGTAACAAGGTGCTGATATATCTTTTGTACAAATCTGGTGTTAACAGCACTGGAGACAAATGCAGGAAATATAGTTTAATACATTTCCAAAATATTGTTTTATTTTTAGTAGCACCTCAACCTCCATGTAAGATATCTCAGACAGATGAGACGTGAAATTTGCAATGCTTGAGATTTATGAGTTATGATATGGTCTAAATACTGCTGTACTCCACTTAACAAGACTTCAAACTTTACCATACCACTAAATCAATGCTATACCTTTAATTTCTATATATAATTACTTAAACAGACAATACACTAAACTTGCAACACTTCAGACTTACGATATGCTAAACTTGCAATGCTTCAAACTTATGGCCTAAATACTGCCATACTCCACGCTTACCCTAACGCTAAATTGTTGCTATTCCTCTAATTTATAAATATTGTGCTTTAGACACATTACCCTGCAATGCTTCAGACTTACACTACACACTAAATGTTGCTATACTTCACATAACAAGGCTTTAGACTTAACTATAACACTAACTCATTGCTACACCTTTCACTTCTAAATATTGTATCACTATTACTCTGTTCCTCTGAAATATCAACACTGGACAGACATATTTCCAATCTCACTGAACAAAGGCAAAATGGATCAAACTGAGATTAATGATTGCTTTTTATATATATTGTACCCAGCTGTCATCATCATCATCATCATCATTATCATCATCATCATCATCACTGTCACCATTATCATCATCATCACTGTCACCATTATCATCATCATCACTGTCACCATTATCATCATCATCATCCAGACCTATTTTCCCACCTAAGGATGGTGTGAGGTAGGGTCCAGAGAGCAAGAAAAAAACCAACAGAATGAGAACTAACCAAAGTCTGACCAATTAAATGGGCCACACACTCATTCACTCACCATTCAAGCCCTTGGAATCCTGACTCCACCCCACACACGCACCTTCCATGCATTCTGTTCTTCATAGCTCCCAATCGAGAGTTAATCATCACGGTAAGTTATAATGTCTTCATATAGTCTTTACTGATTTTCAATACATCATCATTATCACATCATACATTAAAACCTTGATATAACGGACTTCAGTAGAAAGGAATTCGCTTTTATCAGAATCAAGGAGCTACCGCACTAAATTCTTATATAATGGAAAAAGTCCAATAAAACCAGAAGCAGTCCAGACTGCCTGACCATTTCAGCTATGTTCACCACAATAAGGTGAATAAATGACATGTCAATCAGTGTACAGTGCAGTATTATTATACAGTAAAACCTCAATATAAAGGACTTCAGTAGACCGGAATCCGCTTTTATCGAACTCAAGGAGCTACCGGACTAAACTCCTATATATCGGAAAAAGTCCGATAAAGCCAGAAAGCAGTCCGGACTGCCTGACAACTTCAGCTATGTTCACCACAATAAGTCAAGTAAAGGACATGTTTTTCAGTGCACAGTACAGTATTATTTAATGTAGTGAAGGTATAACACAGTACAATACTGCAATGGTGGTGAAAACTACCGATGCAATCCGGACTAATGTCCGATATATCGGAAAAAGTCCGGATTAGCAGGGGTAAGTCCGGATGTCGCTTTTATCGGAATTTCGCATATTTCGGACTGGCTTGGGCCCCAATTAGTCCGTTATAGTGAGGTCTTACCGTATATAAATTATACCATTTGATCATTGTATAATACAGTACAGTACTGCAGTGATACTGTAAACTTTAAAAACTGCTGGGTGTGGTCCAGACTAATGTCTGATATATCGAATAAAGTCCGGGTTGGCAGGGGAAGTCCAGGTGCCGCTTTTATGAGAATTTCACATTTTTAAGAATGAGTTGGGCCCCAATTATTCCGTAATAGGTTTTACTGTATATGCAAAATAAATCACTAAGGAGGAGGTGTTAGGAGAAGGTGGGATATATTACAACACATTATGACCTACCTATGATAGTCCATTACCTGAGGACTCATCTACTCACAACTATGATTTATTTACTTTAACTATACTATTATTACTCTAACTTGGCCTAAAATTACCATCTCTCCATCTTTACCCCTGCACACCTCTTGACTATACACAAGTTTTATTCGCCTCCTGCCGACCTCCCTCCTACCCCGGGCCGACACCTGAACCTCCAGAGAGCGTAAGGACGCTCTCTCTCCCTCACTCTTCGGCAGTCACTCCCCGTCCTGTGCTGGGACTCCTCGACTCCTGCCCCAGTGCTCCCTGAGTGTACCCTTTCTCTCAGTGAACAATTCCCCCCCTCACTCCTCCCCACTGTTCTCACATTCTCCCCAGTGTTCTGTGTTCTCCCCAGTGCCCTTGTGTCCTACCCAGAACGAGTAAACCCCAACAGTGATATCCCTAGTGACTTTCCGAGACCCAGAAAACCTTCCCCAGGTTCAGTGTACGCCTCAGTGATACGAGGGAGACATCCCTGAAAGACAGGTGTGGGGCAAGAACTTATTGCGTAGCCCTAAGACAGACACGTAGAGTGCCGCAGACTCATTATACCCAGTGTGCTACCCTGCTATTATATTTTGTAACTTAAGTTGTTGTAACTAAACTCAATAAGTGTCACGTGTAGTGCTCCATATTGTATTGGATAAATCTGGTCAATATATGTGCTGTACTGGTTTGCCTGTGTTTTTGCCCTTTTCCTTTCGAAAATGTTCTAACCCGGTCAGGTAGCAAAGGACCCGAAAGCTTGTGCCTGTGACTTGTGGTGCAAGGAGTCGCGCCCTAAGACACAGCGGTAAACCCGAGGTTGAGCCTGTGTACTTACGGAGAAAGAGGTCAGACTATAAAAACAAAGTGCATAACACTAAATATAGCCAGACACCACAGTCACGTAAGGGGTCACCATTTGTCTCTAGAGAAAGTTGTTTTACGGGGAGGGGCACTAACCCTCTGCCGACCCACTTGTTGACACTTAAGGTGCACACATAGGTTAATTATATGGTTACCACTCAGCATTGTAAATTGTTTCCTGGCTTAAGGAACCACTAGGCTTGTCACTCAGTGTAAAGCCACCTGAAAGGGAAAGAAGAGTGATAACAAGTGACAGGAAAGATGGGAAAAATGGGAAGAAAAGTGGGCAAACACAGAAAATAAAAGTGAAGGAAGTAGGCAGCACTACATCAAGTGAGTGAATGATGGTCGCCATCACCCACCACAAATATGATAATGTGTGTAAATAAACCATCCGTCAAGCACAAAAATATCAATGGTTATATAAAAAAAACAATCCATTAATAAAACCATTACTAAAACCAACATCTCACATATGTTATGATCTTTACATATAAAAGCGACAGTCTATCTATCTATCTATTGCCAGACACCATAATCCCGAAAGGGGTGGCCATTTGACTTTGAGTTATTTTTTTTTTTACGGGGAGGGGCACTAACCCTCCCACCAACCCACTTGTTGACACGTAGGGAGCACGTATGGTTTGCTTATATGGTTACCACCCAGAGCTGTAAATGGTTTCTTGGCTTACAGGAAACCATTTGGCTTGTCACTCAATGTAATGCCACCTGACAAGCCAAATCATTGATTAAAAAAAAAAAAAGTTTAAACTGATTACAAAGATTTTTTAAAAATCATACGTAAAATGCAATTGACAAAACCAAAATAATGTATACATTTATATGCTAACCCATTAGTAGCAGTAACTGTAGTAGTAGCCCTAGTGGTAGTAGTAGTAGTAATTGTAGTATCAGTAGTAACTAGTAGTGATTGTAGCAGTAGTAGTAGTAATTACATAGTAGTAAATGTAGTAGTAATAATAATAGTATAGTAATAGTAGTAGTAATAGTATAGTAGTAGTATTAGTAGTAATAGTATAGTAATAGAAGTAAGTACTAACTAACTAACCTTAACCATCATAAAAGAGGGCCGAAGTTTCTTCCGTGCACCCGGTCAAGTCGGTGCAAACCTGCCATCAATAGCGCCTCATAAAACCATAGCTTGAGCATATTTTCCTCTCAATTGACGTACACCATACTGTCTATCTCAACACTGATGGTGTGGTACGAGCTGGGTGGGGAGGGTACGGGATGATACGACGCCGTGTAAGATAGGTGCAGAAACTCCCATCAATAGCGCCGCATATAACCATAGCTTAAGCATATCCCCCCCGCCCCCCCTCAAGTAAATGCGTCTAACCCCCACCGTCTGTCTGTCTCAATGTTCACTGGGTGCGAGGGTACGAGATGAGCTCGGTGAGAATCCTGTCACCAATAGCGCCTCATAAAACCATAGATTGAGAAGTCTTTGTCCCTCGATTGGACACGCGTCATACTCCCACTATGTCAAAGTCAACACTGAAGGGTGGGTTTGGGCTGGGTGGGGAGGGTACGGGCTCGGTAAATGTCGGTGCAAATCTGTCACCAATAGCGCCTAAAACAATACCTTGAGGGTATTTTCTTCCGACTTGCATTACACCCCCATCATGTCAACAATGATCTGGGTAGGGGTTGGGTGGGTAGGGAGGGTAGGGGGATGACACGATGTCGGAGGGAGAAATTGCCTATTACTATATTTTATTTTCACTTCCTGTTTCACATTAGTTACGGCTTTTTCAGACGTGACATTACTTCGTACATCTACAATTCATTTACTGTACACTCTTCCTTATTCAATAAATTGCATCCGTCACTATAATAGTTCATACTCTGTGCAGATAAATTACTGTATCGTTTTTCTGGCAGCTCATGGATGATGGCCGCCTTGTAAACACAAATATTGCCACTTTGCTTTTTTTATATATCCCCTTTGCAATAATATTTGCTATCCTAATTATGCTTAACATAATGAACTGGGATTCCTTCTTATTGCTATGTAGAAAAAAAAAATGGTAAATATGCAATTTCCTGCAAGGAAGAAGAAGACATAATCCTTGTTCATTATCGTGCATATGGCGTCTTGTTCCTCATAATCTTCGGGGAAATGGCGCCAAGTGCCCACCTTACAATGTGAGGAAAAGGACGTCAAGTACACGATAATTAACAGGGATTGAATCTTTTACTTGCAAAGAACTGCGGCATATTAACCTTCTAATCCTATATAGTAACGTGCAGGATATATAAATTTGTATGTTAAGCATAGTTAGCACAGCAAATATTAATTGTAAAGGGGGATATGTTAAAACAAAATCAAAGTGGCAAAACCTGTGTGTGTGTATGTGTGTGATTCATTAGCAAACGGGCCATTTATGGAATTTCGTGTGTGTGTGTGTGTGTGTGTGTGACATTCATTAGCAAACGGGCCATCTATGGATTATAACTGTGTGTGTGTGTGTGACATTCATTAGTGAACGGGCCATCTATGGATTTTGATTGTGTGTGTGTGTGTGTGTGTGTGTGTGTGTGTGTGTGTGTAAGCGGAAACAGATTTATCGAAATCGAGACACCCACTTAATAGCCTACACAAGCATCCCAGAATACTCTAAGTCAAACTTTTACTTATAAATTTTCGAAACGGGATCAGACACTTATAGCATTTGTAAAAGGATCCGATTCTGAGTTTTTTTTTTTTCTATAGATAAGAGAGGAATCAAAATGAGGGGACTGAGGAGTTACTATCATTATTATTATTACTACTACTATTATTGTTATTACTGCTACCATTACTATTCCCTTACTAAGTTTATGATTTTATTTTTCAGATAAATATTGAACAGGATGAGACAACAGGGCAGAAGACAAAGAGGAGATGGGGCATTAAAACACCTGCTGCACTACCACCACAGTCATCACCACCACTACCCCAACCACCACCATCACCAGTCCATCACCACCACCACCACAGCACCTCTATCACCACCATCACCACAGCACCCGTTACCACTACCACAGTAACCCTATCACCACCACCACAGCACCTCTACCACCACCACCATCCATTATCACCATTATCCATATTATTATTATTATTATTTCAATGCCTTTCCCACATCAATAAAATAATGTTGTAATGATAAACTGTTAATGTAGCAGAACATTAACATTTTCAAAAATTTCGTTGCCATGGTTACAAGGAGGCTATTCTGTTCCTATTAGCTGTCTGGAGAGCCTAGATTAATTTGATTTTGTTTTTCAGATTAACTTGGACCTGAAGAGTTGAGGATGACGAAAATAAGAAACAAGACAGGAATACAGTTGACAAGTTGAGGAGAACTACTATAACTACAACTACCACCACCCCACCCTAACCATCACAACCATCCCACTCCAACCCTAACCATCACAACCCCCCACCCTCACCCCATCACAGAACCCCACCCACACCCACAAGGAAGGTCACTCTACTGGCCTCTACATGTAGGTCTTTTGTTGTGCTGATGGATTTGCTTTTGGTTAACTTGGAAGCGTTTTTTAAACTTTTGTATGCAAGTCAATGCACTTTTTGCTCTGTAGGTATACAGCCCACCTTTTGGTAAAGTACGTTCATAAATTTTCCTTAACATACTGCTTAAAGTATTTTCAAACACTTGGGCACACACACACACACAAAATGCGCCTGCGCCCACAGAAGCAGACGCTAGTCCACATGCACATGTACAAATGCACACAGAGACATATAAAACAGAATGTGCATAATCATACATGCATCTATCAACATACAAACATTCATATGCACTGCATGTTTGCATACATACTTTAAAACATATATACGTAAACAATGGATTTACACTAGAATATGGTGCTTGTCACATAAAAGTGCTACAGAAAGGATGTAGAGCTGCAGTATTGTCTTTCTCTGCCACTCAGCTATGTGAAATAAGGATGCAAATCTGGGCCAAGTTAATGTAAAAAGGGTATAGATGAAGATTTCCATCCTTTTGCAGGCTTTTTCACATAACTTATTATAGTTGAACATCATTTCCACGGCACTTCTTCATGACTAGCACCATATTCTAGTGCTGGTCTGTCGTTACCGCTCAATATTCAAGATGGAGAGATGAAATTTTAGACCAAGTTAAAGTGAAAAGAGTACACTTGTGATTTGTCTATTACAATACTCCCATTTACTCCCATCTACATTGACAAATAGTTAGTCTACCATTGTAAAGGACAAATAAAAGTCTTGTAATACAGTATTTCTAATTCTAATACGATGAAACTGATAAATAAACATGATATTAATAATACACAGCCATGATGAAGTGCTAAATCATCATCATCATCATCATCCAGACCTCCTTTCCCACCCTAGGGCAGGGTGGGGAGTAGCAAAGTCCAGACAGCCCAAATTTGCCCAATCCAATGGGCCACACCTCCATTCACTCATCATTCAAGCCCCCAGAATCCTGGCTCTATCGGATACAGCAAAAACATTCACCACGTTTTGTAGCTTCACACAAACGTATCCGACAGAGTCAATCTGGACGCTGCCACGTTAAAAAGGGGTGCCAAAATCCCTGATCATGCACTTCTCACAACATTCATCCAACCAGCTCGATCTCTTGTCAGTTCCCTAGCCTCACCAACATCCAAACCTCTCTTCCTCACACACTCATCCACCATATCTCTCCATCTTCTCCTTTGCCTATCTCGCCTCCTCCCTCCTTCAAATTCGTTCAGATATACCTTTTTCACCACTCTATTGTTATCCATTCTCTCCACATGACCATACCATTGCAGTACACTCTCTTCAATTCTTGTGTCCACCGACTTCCTCACTCCACATCTTTCATGAATCATTATTTTGTATCCTATCCACCCTCTGTACTCCACAAACATTTCTCAGCAGTCCCATCTCCACTGCCCGTACTTTTCATTTTCATGCCACACCATAGTCTCACATCCATATGTTAAAGATGGCACTAACACTCCTTCATGCATGTAAGCCTCATGCAGCTGAAACACTCAAGCCTCTGTTTCTTATCAAGGCCTTCATTGCACCAGCTACTTTTCTTCCTTGTGTCACTCTACTTCCCACTTCTTTTGCACATTTTCCTCCCTTTTCTATCACTGTACCCAGGTATTTGAACTCTCTCACCAATTCCAGTCTCTCACCATTCACTGTGACATCGCACTGGGAGTCACCTTCTCTCTCAATAACCGTCACTTTACTCTTTTCTACATTTACCCTCAGGGAACGATGCTCACAGACATTAGCAAAACTCTGCACTAGTCTACCAAGCTCTTGTCCGGTATTTGCAAGTAGTACTGCATCATCAGCATTCAACAGATTTGAGATATTCCATCCATCACCATTCATTACCATCACCATCCCCCTCTCCATTACTCGTGTTTTTACTTCTCTCATCACCCCATCCATATACAGTATATATTGAGCAACCAAGGGGACATCACACAACCTTGCTGCATGCCCACACCAATCGTGAACCATTCACTTAGATGCCCATTAACCCTTACACATGCTTCACTACCATCATAAAAACTCTTGACGGCACCTAGGAGCTTACCATCTACACCGTACATGCGCAAAACTTTCCACAATCCTTCTCTGTCCACTTTGTTGTATGCTTTTTCCAGATCCATGAATGCCATAAACACCTTATGGTCCTTCTCACAAGCCTTCTCTGCTATCTGTCTCACTGAAAATATTTGATCCACACATCCTCTGCCACTCCTAAAGCCACCTTGTTCATCATTCACTAGGACTTCTGATATCTCTCTTACTTTCTCTATAATAATTCTTCCATATACCTTCCCTACCACTTATGCCACGATAATTTTTGCACTCACTTCGCTCACCTTTATTTTTGTACAGGGATACGATCACAGCCTTTTTCCACTCTGCTGGCACAGTTTCACTTAACCATGCCTTCTTACATATCTCCAACAAGCACTTCATACCACTCTCTCCACTACACTTAATCATCTCTGCATAAACCTCATCAACACCAGCTGTTTTCCTATTTTTCAGCCGCTGCACAGCACTCTTCACCTGTGTGAGTGTCAAGTCTCCTGGCACTGCATTCCTTCTCTGCACACCCCGAAAACCAATCATGTTTACAACCACTCTGCTCTCTCTGTTCCCATTCATCAGGCTTTCAAAATATTCATTCCATCTGGTCCTTACTTCATCCCCTTGGGGTAATGATCTATCACCTGCATCCTTCACACCATCACATTTCTTTCCGCTTTCACTTCTACACTTCCGCACCTCTTTCCAGAATAACTTCCACCGCTCTCTTAACCTCATCATCCCACCATGCCGTACCTTTCTTCTTTGTTGTTACTCTTGCCACACCACACACCGCTTTAGCATTCCTAACTAAGCAGTCCCTATATGCATTCCACAGGCTGTCCAGATCCATTTCATTCCAGTTCACTGATTCTAACTCCTTCTCTACTTTGATCTTTAATCATCTGCCATTTCTTTGATCCTCAGCTTCTCAACTTTCAGTCTTTCTCCCTGACTGCTCCTCTCTCTCCTGATCCACCTCACTCCTCCCAGCTTGATCTAGCATACCACAATCATATGATCTGACAGACCTCCACTTCATCCTCTCACAGCCCTCATATCAGCAACCATTCCCATCATCGACCTCTCTACGAGCACATAATCAATCAGGCTTCTTTCAACATGATCCCCATTCCCTCTGTACCATGTATATTTATGTGCATCTTTGTGTTTGAAATACGAGTTACAATTGCACAACCTCCTCTCCTGACACAAATCTTTTAGTTGCTTCCCATTATCATTTTCTCCTGGTACTCCATAACAACCCATTATGTTATCCTCAGGACCACTGCCTATGCTAAAAATACTATGCTACACAAGTGACTTATTAGTAAACTACCAAATGCTAAAACCACCTTGTATAACACCCATCAAGGCACAGGAGTGGTTAGTCTACAGTCACAAGAATTTTGGTTACATTCTCTTACTTTTGTTTGATGCAAGGAAGAAGGAACGAAAGGCCAGAAGCCTGTAAGATTGTTCCCTCCATGAAAAAATAAAATACTAGAGAGCCAAATACAGTCCAGTACACTCTCCTTCAGCCAGACTATCCATCCTAAAGAATACAGTCAATGCAATGACAAACCTGATTCTGCACTGAGTGTCAAGTACAGGAAACCATTTACTATAATCTTTTTACTCAAACTTGGCCCAGATTTTCATCCTTTTGCAGCTTTTTTAACGTAGCTCAATAGTTGAAAACAACAACACTGTAACTTTCCACAGCACTTCTTCCTGACCAGCATCATATTCTAGTGTTCATCTACTGTTACGACTCAGCATTTCAGGTGGTAATGGCAATGAATGGAGAGAGAGCAATTTTAGGCCAAGTTGGGGTAAAAAGGGTATAGCCACTGTGGTTTGTTTTTGTTGTGGACCCAGGCTCATCTGCTACACACCCAGTGGTCTACAGGCTCAAGTTGTCCTGCAGGTCACCATGCTTCTTTCTGGAGAGAGGGAGGGAAGTGCGGGATATTCACATAACCAGGCAGTGAAAGTAACTAGCCATATCAGCGCCACCACATGAAGGCATCCCTCTCTGGCATCTGCTTTTCCATCACAGAGTATGAAAATACAGGCTAGGTAAAGCACAACTGACTAATTGTTATTCAGGCACACACCCCAAAATTTTTGTAAACTGGTGAAAAGAGCGTGGACCTACAAAAGAAGAGGTATGAGATGCTTCTTACCTGCAAACAAGTGGCTTATAAGTAATGTTGAGTTTGTGGACCAAGATTCATGAGGATGTGAACCAAGCACACTGCAGGAACTTGACCTCTTTATCCAGATGCTCCCAGAGATATGTGCAGCTATGTTGAAGGTTTGTCTGTTTTGTGAAAAGGAGGTGTATGAGGTAAGTAAGTGTGTTGTGGTGTGAGGGACTTCATTCAACTGAGGGCACTGTGGATTGTTTATGAGCTGAGTTTTTGCTGGTGTTAAAATAGAGAAGATTTTGGTGCCGTGAAACTGAGAAATGCTGAAGGTGAGTGTGTTGTGATGTGAAGGGATGCAGTACAGTGAGGACATTGTAAGTTGTGAGTTGTGTAGGTAATGAAGGTGTTGTTATTGTTACTCTCCTCTTAGGCTTACCTGAATGTGAACCCAGTGAACTACAGGCTGAGGCTGCCTTTCTCCTGAAGTCCACCATCCTTTTGTAAGGGATAAGGAGAGGGAGAGACTTTTGCATAACCAGGCAGTTGGGTCCCCTTGTTACATCAATGCCACTGTGCAAGGTGTCCTTCTCCAGCACTGATGAAGAGAAGGGTAACAGCACCAAATTTAGTGAGTTTTTAATCTGACCTAAAGGGAGATTACTGTCACTCTACAATACTTCTTCTCAGGCAGTGGTGGTGAGATTATAGATTGTGTGTGAGGTGTATTTTGTGTTGGTATTGAAGATGAGTAATGGCCATATATCTGTGAAAAGTGTATAATCTGACATGGAGGGAGCTTACTGCTATTCTATTTCTTTTTAGGCTGTGGTGGTGAGATTATGGACTGTTTGTAAGCTGTATTTCGTATTGATAATGAAGCAGAGATGAGTAATGGCCCTATCATATCTATAAAGAGTAAATAATCTGACCTAGAGGGAGCTTTGGTAATGAAGCAGAGATGAGTAATGGCCCTATCATATCTATAGAGTATATAATCTGACCTAGAGGGAGCTTACTGTTACACTATTTCTTCTTTGGCTGTGGTGGTGAGATCCCAGCTAAAACACAGATGCGGTTGCGCTGATTCCTTGCCTCCTCCAGGTTGTTCATCCACTCTGTCTCCTCCAGGATGTTGGTCACCTCCTCCACACTCTCCTCCGGCACAATGTCCTGGTCACTGTAGTCCTGTAGTGCTGTTAGCAGGCTGGTGGCGGTCACTGCTCGTACCTTTGGATACTGGCCACAGAAAATATAACTGTTAAATAGATATAATTGATTACAACACTGTCAAACATAATCCACTGTA
>JAGKTI010021994.1:1484-12130 GCA_018397915.1 Birgus latro | reverse complement strand
CCTCTCTCTCTCTCTCTCTCTCTCTCTCTCTCTCTCCACATAAATTAAAAAAAAAAATGAAAAGTACATTAGGCCGCCATGAATAAACATTTTGGAACGTTGATCTCACTTCCCAACATCGTCGTTCGAATGTTTTCCATCATACAGAAAAATGTTATTAGAAGTTTTGATAGAGAATTTCATTAGCTTTCTAATGAGGTGCGTCCGGTTGTGATGCGATTTGTGGTTTTCGAGAAAATAGCCAAAAACTAAAAGCCATTTTTATTTTATTTATTTTTTTTGTCAGGGAGCTCTAGCGCAAAAGTTTTCTCGCCCACCTAAGTTTATATTACATAATCTTATGTAGAATTTCATAAGCTTTCTGCTGATACCTTTTTGTTTTGATACGCCTCATAGTTTCCGAGTAAATCGCAAAAAACTACAGGGTACTCGTGGCCGCGGTGCACTTTCGTCATGCGCGCACAATAACCGCCTATGTAACCACAACTTTTCATTAGAGAAATCACACAGTTATGTCCTGTACATACGTAGAATTCACTGATCTTTATCATGGTTCTTACAGGAAATCGATACGTTCAATAATTTTGGAGTAAATGGACGACAAAGATAGAACACTCTTCCTCGCCCGCAAGCCAGATAAAAACTCTCAATTTCCCTGCCTCACGAACACCTACATATTTTCGCTCGTTATGTTTTATTTTTTTTACTCAATTTATACACGTGAAATGTCCTAAACTTTCTTCCATCTCATAATTATGTGTATATGTAAAAAAAAACAATACTTATTTGTGGAAAAAATATATAGAAATGTAGAAATGAGTCAATATACAAACCAACAAAATATGGATAACTCACTTGTTCCAGAGGTGTTGAGCTGCTGGCAGGAACTTGAAGGAATTGGAGTTAGGTAGTGTGTGAGTTGTGTGTGTGTGGGTGTGCGTGGGTGCGTGAGTGAGTGTGTGTGTGGCGTATTCTCTGTTCCTTGCACCACGTTTGCCTAACACATGCGATGCACACAATAGATTTCTCCACGAACACTCGCTGCACAACATACGTATATAATGTCATATATGTATTTTCTTGTCTCTAATCATTGCGTAAACTTTCCGCTGTCAGTCAGTGCACCCAATATTTCTCGGTGAACACTCGCTGCACTATTTTATACGTATATTTCACACTGAACCAGATGCAATATAAAACTCACATGATTCCATCCCAGCCTACTCTGTTATTCCCTTCCCTTATAGCGTACAAGACTGCCTGTTCCCTTAGCAACTGATGTGTCTATGTATCTCTATGGCATAATATAGTGCCTGCTATGGTAGTAGGTCAGTTATTTCACTAATCCAGGCACTATATGTTTCACAGATATAAGTAAGGGCTTCACTATAAGGGTAAAATGCATCACTTTACGGGCAGGGTGAGTGGAAACCCCGCTGTAACAAACCAGACTCCTGCCTCTAGGCCTAACGGCTGATAACGGGCCCCAATGCTTTACAAACAATATATCTATGTTCAATAGACACAATCACTTCACAGTATAGTCAAAAACACTGTACAACCGAGGATGAAGGGGGAAAATGGCGGATTTAAAGAGACCGCTACGCAACACAACCCCACTGTCTGGCAGCAGGTGGCGCACTGAGATCTTACCACAACCAGGGCTCCCAGAATGGATTTTTGAAATTACCTTAGAATAGGAGGAAAATTACCTTAAACTGTAAGACTTTACCTAAGATTTCAGTTGAAATTACCCCAGAATTACCTCAGCTGAATATTAGTTCATTTGTCATTTTTTCACTACTTGAATATTAGTTCATGTCATTTTTTTCCTATAACTCCTTGAATATTAGAGTTGCGTTTTCGCGACATTACCAATATTAAGATCGTATATTGACTTTCGTGCTGATACCCGTTTTCGCGAGCACTGAAAGTCAAAACGATAGTGAATCTTGAGCATGACTAGGCCAGATTAGTCAATGTTCCTCCCGAGGTATTTTGACTGATATTGACTTTCCATTTTGTAAACAAACCCTGAGCGACGAGGTCGAGCCGGACTCGGTAGAGAAGAAGAAAACTTTCCACCTGTTGATTTCAGTGAAGTGTGTGTGATTTTCCATAACACTGAAACACACAAATCTTTTGCCACCAAAATAATTATGACCATTTTACCTTGTGTCCAGCAACAATGGCACAGCTGCACCTTCATCTGCCGCCATATTCTCAAGCCAGAACCCCGTCTGGTTAGTAACCTGAGGAATAATATCATTAAATTCCTCTACTTCCAGAAAGTCTTCCAAGGCAGCCATGACGCACGGACAATGTTTACATGGCGCTCTTATACAGGCAATACAGTCTTGCCGCGACCCGTTTTTGCGACACTCATTTGAAACTCAATATCAGTCAAAATGAATATCAAGATGAGCTTGACTTGAAAAAGTCGCGAAAATGCGACTTAGTTCATTTGTCATTTTTTCCCTACAACTACTCATTAACATTTGTGTGATTATACAAGGATTTGGCATCACTCTTTTCGACCACAACCATGTCAGAAAAGTATTAGTTCAAAATTTTCAGTCAAAATAAACTACACACAGTGCCACCTGTTTTTCTCTGCTAGCATCTGCTGTTTCGTCTGCTATGATGCTGAAGTTTGTTTTAAGAGTTTCTACCAGAGATTTAGCAAACTTATATCCTAGACCCTGCCTAATGACACTGGTACATTTTGTGGTTGACATTTTCAACTATTGTAGAGTATTTTTTTCCCACTGAATTAGAGGTTGCTTTCATAAGGTCAAGCAGTGACTTTGACAAAGAAAAGGGTAAATTGTTCTCAGCGATGAAACAGCAAATTATACCTTCAGTTAATATCTTATAGGCTAACACTACACTGAGATTTCATTGTTTTAATTTGTCATATGTCCAGCACTTTGTTCATGTCTCTCAATGCCCATCTTTGTTCAAGGTACAGATGTTGAACAAACTGAGGATGTGAGGTTTGGTTCCCTTCGAGGTGCCTTTAGCCAGTCTTTAAACTCTGGAACTTGCAGCCAAGCAAAGCGAATCTTTTGTTTGTAGGAAGGCTTGCAGTTCTTGAATGATGGTCTAGCGTTTGAGTCATGTGTCATAAACTACATCCTCGTCACTTTCTCGTGCCGTAGCCGTGTTAACAGATTAAGAACACTGAAAAAGCGCAGGAGCTCGGTGTCAATATACAATCAAGAAGAGGTTTTAGGATTTAGAAAATCAATGTGAGATTGCCCTTCATTCGTGTCTGAAATGAGGCAGGTGTAATGAAGAGAAAGACCTTCACAACAAGACTTAGAAGCTATAAATTCCCTACAGCTATCAGTAAACAGTCAATAGCAGGATCTGAAACATATGAGACAAAATAAATACTATGTAGGGTATGTCTTGATTGAATAGTGAATATGAGGGGTGATCTGCTGCTGCTTTCCTCCCCAATCCGTCTGACGGGTGGGCGCTGACTGAACATTGGTACAGTGAAAACCCGTGGCCAGCCCAGCCCTGTGTGGCAACATGTGCAGTACAGAAAGTAGGCGAAGAAATGATCAGGCAGGGTTATCAAGTTATCAGTTACTGTAATTGTTATTTCATACTGTCCACTTTTTTGGTACTACTGAGGTATATTATTATTGACCCTAATTTAAGGATTATGTCAGAATTACCTCGTAGATACTTGGACTACCTCAGAATTGCTTTAAAAATCCCATTAGCTCAGAATTACCTTAAAGGAGGCGTGATTATGCTATTCTGTGGTGATTACCTAAAAAATGAGAGCCCTGACCACTACGTACAGGCCCATATAAGCCACTGCAGTGTTGCCAAGGTCTTACCTCGGGAGAGACATGCAGCTGCTAGAACACACCAAAATTTGACGCAAATCGACCGAAAACTTATTTTTTGTTTTTTTTTTTTTTCACTTTTTTACGTGATTTGCAGTCCATGTGCATTGACACAACCCATCACATGGAACGCAAATCGCGGTTGCGTGCATGAAAGGGTTTATACTGACTCTGTACTGACTAATTTATACTGACTCTGTACTGACTAATTTATACTGACTCTATACTGACTAATAAATACTGACTCTGATTTATAATGACTAATTTATACTGACTCTAATAAATACTGACTCTGATTTATACTGACTGATTTATACTGACTCTAAATTATAATGACCCTATCTATACTGACTCTAATTTATGCTGACTCTAATTTATCCTGACTACTTTAACCTGACTCTAATCTATACTGACTAACTTATACTGACTCTAATTTATACTGACTCTAATTTATATTAACTAATTTATACTGACTAACTTATACTGACTAATTTATACTCACTAACTTATACTGACTCTAATATATACTGACTAATTTATACTGACTCTAATAAATACTGACTAACTTATACTGACTCTAATTTACTGACTAATCTATACTAATTTAACCTGACTCTAATTTATACTGACTAACTTATACTGACTCTAATTTATACTCACTAATTTATACTGACTCTAATTTATACTGACTCTAATTTATACTGACTAATTTATACTGACTAATAAATACTGACTTATTTATACTGACTAATACATACTGACTTATTTATACTGACTCTATGCTGACTCTAATTTACACTGACTCTAATATATACTGACTAATTTATGCTGACTGTTACTAATTTATACTTACTCTAATATATACTGACTCTATACTGACTAATTTATACTGACTATGTTGACTAAATTATACTTACTCTAATACATGCTAACTCATTTATACTGACTCTATATTGACTACTTTATACTGAATCTAATATATACAGACTTATTTATACTGACTCTATACTGACTCTAATTTATACTGACTCTAATTTGACTGTGAAGTGTATGGTGGAGGTATGAGTGAAAACAAGTGTATTTATGAGGAGCATTAGACACAATTTAAGTTTAGCAAAATTCATACTACAAGCTTCCATGGGTCCAAGATAAGTTGACCACCACCACCACCACCATTATCTCCATCATCATCACCATCATCATCATCAAAAGCCACTGCCAGATTGCACAGCCGATTACGTTGATTTATGCCACAATTTTCAGAAGGTGAAATACGCAAAACCTGGAGTGTTTGTCTGGGCGGGTAGGAAGGCGGATTTATGCTGTGATTAAAGCAAGCTGTTTTTAATGACCGTGCGATGACAACTGCGTGGTTATGGGCCAAGGGTCGTGCTGGAGACGAGCGCCTTCACGTGGTGGCACAACGACAATTATCTGTAATGACGACATCTGGTACAGTCAGTGGCAAAAGTATTAGCCTTCGTACTGATCCACTGCAGCTATCCACACCAAGGGCATGTTCCTCACTCCTCCCCGACGCATTATATAAACCAGAAAGCACTCAGGGAACGCATACCTCCGCCATTGCCGATACGATTTATAATTTACTGCTGTCACTCCTCTTCCCTACCAGATGAAGGTTTATATGGTCTTACATAGTTAATTCTATCGATTCTACGGTCTTAGTCTGCCCTGCAACACAGTTTCAGAGAGAGCATACCACCTTCACCGCCACCAGATTTCATTTATATCAGATAACAACTTTTGCGGGTATCTTGTACACAGACAAACAGACACGGGTAAATACTTAACAACCTCCAGTTTTGTTGGAGGAGGTAATAACATCCCTGTCTTTGACGCGATGGTAAGCGAAGCATCGTGTAATTACCTTCACAAGAGGGCAAAAAGTGTATGGGTTTTTGCGTGTGTGTGGACGGAAGGATGTGGTGCATTATATTACTGTTTAATAAGACGCTAACACAACACACGAAGGAAGCCATGACACGGCTACATTACACAGGATCCAGTTGTCACCTGGCCAGGTAGGGGTGATTGGTAATTAACCTTATGATAACGATGCGGATCTTAACCTTTTTGCTGCCAATTGCATTTTTGGCATTTTATTTATGCAAAAATTATACGATTTTACGGTGCTCATTGACAGGAGTTCCCAAATGGGGTAACTTTGGGCACTGGAGGGGAGATTTAAGAGATAAAGGCGAAATGAACAGAGTGGCCTTTTTGGTGTGTGTTTTTGGATATAGACCTGCTGTATTTAAGGCCAACTGATTAGTGTCCTTTAATTGAGCTTTGTAGAGTAAGGGCAAACTATGGATCCTCAGGGAATTATCACGCTACATAAAAGTACAAAATCTTCACATTATCCCCACCACCCTCCAGAAATCTCAATAACAAGGCTATTTCCCCTCTGTTACAGGTCAAAAAATACCGCTGAAGAAGGCGAGTAAGCTTTAAATCAAGGGTTACGTAAAAAAAAAAATCCTAAATGAAGGGAAGGAATTGCCCCCTTTTGGGAGTTGGGGGCAGGGATAAAAAAAAAAGTCTGTCAATTTCGAGGAAGGAAATTTTTATGAGCTTCCAGTCAAAGGGAAATTAAGACACAGGAAGCCATTTATTTTACTGTTCTTAGAAAAATGATGTAAAGGAATGAAATGATAAAAGAGTTTGAAAATAGTTACTGACAGGGATTCGCTTTAATGGTCCCTTGTGAAAGCTTCAGTGCCGTAAGAAAGCTGGAAATGCTACGTGTGTGTGTGTGTGTGTGTGTGTGTGTGTGTGTGTGTGTGTGTCTGTCAGTGGTCCCTCTCAATCTCGCGGTAAACAGTGGGGGACGCGGCAGGCACCCTGGGGCACACACCTCACCAGGACCTTGTTAGTGTCACCACGCGAGGGAGACATCACCACCACCCGCAGTGATGGTGATGCCGCAGGTGTACCCGGGACCACCCAACACCACACCACACCACACCACACCACCCAACACCACACCACACCACACCACACTACCTTCAACGCTGCACCAATCTACACCACACCACACTACATCATTACACCATGTCACCACACCTCACACCCCCACACCACCTTACCATATCACACCACACCACACCACACCACACCATCCCACCCCAAACCACACCACCACATCTCATCCCATCTCATGCCACACCACACCACACCACATCATCCCAACCTATCCCATCCCATCCCATCCCTGTCTCTCTCATTATCCCTCCTCTCAGCGGGGGACGGTCAAGCAGGTACCTCTCTTTCTCTCTCTCTCCACCTTCCCACCACCCCTCTCACGATTATGACAACTCTACTCGCTTAACACAAAGGCCTTGAGTGTTTAAGTCCTCCTAAGCTTAATCAATGATGATGATGATGATGGAAGGTTAGTGACTCAGTGTAGGGATCTCTCTCTCTCTCTCTCTCTCTCTCTCTAAGTGCAGCCTTTCTTTGGCCTTTGAGACAAACTTAATTAAGGTGTTTTATTTTCATTCATTTATATATTTTTCTAAGTGAAAGAGAGAGAGAGAGGGAGAGAGAGAGAGCTTAGTACCATTCTGTCTCATTCCAACGGACCACTGGTGAGTCTTGCCTCAACGGGAAGCAGAAAGTATTAACCCTGATAATTTTCGTAATATTAACACACACACAGCGTTTGAAAGAGGAAAATATCGCGTAAAAAAATTAAGCGTAATATTAAGTACTTGCTGAACAACGTTATGCTTCGCTTCAGCCGTAGATAAGTAGGTAAATAAGTAGATAAGTGAGTGAATAGGTACGACATCGGATTCCTTCCATATTGTCAGAGTGTTTTGAAAAAAGTATGCGTTACATTCCTTATTCACAGTTAATCCCAAGCACAGCACTGTTCACTAAGGACTTGATTTTAAGTCTGAGCTATTTTTAAATGTTATTTATCTGTTGTAAACGCGATTAATGCTGAAACTACGAAAAATTATCTGGGCCTTTATCTCCGTGTAGTGTAAACCAAGGCAGTGGTCAGTTTCAGCCTATATGTATCCTAGAAGCTGTCATGTATCCCAGAAAGTGACACAGGTGGCTGGAATTATGAAACATGGATTGAAGGAGAAACTGAATAGGAGCGTGTGTGTGGGTGAGGTGGAGGGAGGGATGGGGAGGGTGAGAATTACGATATGGCACGGAGAATGGAGAATGAGATTTTGCCTGTTGAATGAGACATCGACTAGGAGAGCTTGTAGCATGAGAGAGTGACTGGGATGGGCCTTTAAGATGGATATTTGCCTGCAGTCGACGGGTATGCTTGGCCAGGTGGACCACGGTAAGGCAAGAACAACAACAACAGCATGATTGACAAGCCACCAGTCACCTGTTGGCCGCGGAGCCTCGGTAAGAGCGTCACTCGGCCGGGGACGTTCTAATCACTAAACCACCGCCTTGTTAGTGCAGACAGGAAAAAGTGGGAGATATTTCTTTGACCGCGAGTGTACATCTGCGTCACCCCGGCGGTCTCGTTTCCCAAGCCCCCCTGCGACGCTCTCACGGGTGGCGGCAGCGCAGACAAAACCAAGTCGTTGCTGTCATGACGTTCAGCGACCACCTTAATCCACCACCATCACTACCATCCCTGTCCCCCTGCCCCTACCACCACTACCATCCCTGCCCCTGCCCCTGCCACCACCTACCACGGCCAACCACACTACGCCATCACGCTGTCTTCTCTCACCACAGGCAGTCCGGTCCGTCTCATCTAGTCGCCCTTATCTCTCCTCCTCACCCCGTATTTCCAGGGCAAGTTCCGCCGGTGCAAAGCTGTCGAGAAGAATGTGTGTGTGTGTGCGTGCCTGAGAGGAAAGTGCTTTATTTTTGGCCTTTTTTTTGGGGGGGGACTACATTTGGCTCTTTCTTGAAAAAAAAAAATCATATCAATGGAAGGCAGTTTTCCTGAGTTTAAAAAATGTATGGTTTGGCATGATTGTCCTGCTAACCGATGGGTGACGGATGGTGCTGCGTTCTTGGGTAGCGGAAACGTTTTTGGCGCTTTCTCGGCTACATTCGGCTCTTTTTTGACAATTCCATGACAATTTCAAAATGGTATGACAACAGCTGACAAGAAAAAGATTTAGTGCAGGTCAAACAGGGACATTTTACAAACCATATGGGGCTACAATTATACGAGGCAAATTTCGCTTGATGCATAGTTGTTCTCACTCGATTTCCTCGCTTGAACAATGGCTTATACATTCCCTGCTGAATTTGATGCATGATCCGTAGAAAACACTCAGACAAGGACAGGGGTTACGAGAGAATTTTCCACCTGTAGCGGTCATCATCATCATCATCCAGACCTAGGGTGAGGTGGGGTCCAGAGGGTCAGAACTTGATAGAATGAGATACTAACCAAAGTCTGCCCTGTTTGATGAGCCACACTGCCATTCACTCACCACTTAAGCTCCTGGAATCCTGACCCCACCTGAGGAGTCAAAAAATACACGTAACTTCACACTCACCAATCCCACAGAGTCAATACAACGCCAGTCATGTTGATATGGAAAGATGTTTTGAAAAATGATGTGTTTTAATTACACAGTTGAAAAGGTGAGCCAAACGCTGGTCGTACACTAAACCATTGAAAATCCATCCAGTCAGCTTGATCTCTGTTACGTTCATTAATCCTGTGTGTCTGTGTGTGTGTGTGTGAAGGGGTAGGTAAATATGTGTGTATGTGGCGGATGTATGTGAGTGTGTGTGTGTGTGTGTGTGTGTGTGTGTGTGTGTACTTTCACCTGACGAAGACTCATGACAACTTTCAGCTCAGATGTAGTCAGATTAGAGGGTTGATTTGACTAGCAACCAAGGTGGCTCATTCTTAGCTCATGACAAAGGCTCAACACCTTTCCCGCAACCACACCACAGTACTCGAGCTGTGAGGGTGACCCAGTTCCCTTAGATGAGAACAGACCACCTACACAAGAGGTTTAAGTGTCAAGTGGCGTGGAGATAGGAAGCTTAACAAATGAATTACACTTTACTTATTCAAGAGCTCTAAGTCAGGCCAAAGACAAGCCATTCCTTGTATCTGAGTTCTCGTGGTCAAATATATACCCTTTTCACTTCAACTTGGCCTAAAATTGGCGTGTCTCCACCTTGCGTGCTAGTTTGGAACATTAAATAAATTCTCGAGTATGATGTTAACCACGAAAAAGTGCTATGGAAAGGGTGTAGAGATTTGTACTGATTTTTTCCTGCCACTGAAGAGGGTTAAAATCCTGGCCAAGTTAAGGTGAAAAGAGTAGAGTCACTTTTAAGGTACTCCTCTCTCTCTCTCTCTCTCTCTCTCTCTCTCTCTCTCTCTCTCTCTCTGTCTCTCCCTCTCTCTCTCTCTCTCTCTCTCTCTCAAAATGGAGTATATATATAGGTCACCTCAGCGCCCGTTTACCCACGCATGAATAACTGAAGTCCCGCTTAATTACAGGTAAGGGAAAATCTCTCCTGTGCCTTACCTGTCCCGTACATTACCTGGAGATGAGGTGATAAAGGTGCTTCTCTCCTAATTAATATGCAGGTGTATGCCAGATGTTGGGGAAGAATACTCTCTCTCTCTCTCTCTCTCTCTCTTCCTTATCGCCCCATCTTCACTCACTCATCCCTATTCCTCCCCCTCATATATATACAGTATAAGGTATCGGGGGGAAAGTCTTAGGCATCAGATGCCACTAGTACGATAACGCTCTCTCTCTCTCTCTCTCTCTCTCTCTCTCTCTCTCCCTC
>JAGKTI010021993.1:0-15469 GCA_018397915.1 Birgus latro | reverse complement strand
CTCTCTCTCTCTCTCTCTCTCTCTCTCTCTCTCTCTCTCTCTCTCTCTCTCTCTCTCTCTCTCTGTCTATCTATCTATCTATCTCACACACATCCATTGATCGCATGGTTCATTATGTCATGAGCTACCAAATCATATACTTGCTCATAAGAACAGACTGAGCCGTCCCAGGAGCACACAAGCTTGGAGAGGGCATTATATTGGCTACCTTTTGTTTAGGTGCGCCAATGAAGACTTTGCCTCATCTAATGTGCATTGGTTAATGGAGGCATTCATATGTATTATTATTATTATTATTATTATTATTATTATTATTATTATTAGTTGTTGTTGTTGTTGTTGTTGTTGCGTTAGTGGTGGTGGTGGTGGTGGTGGTGCTCTACCACGGTCTTTCTGGCAGAGTAGACCCATCGATCACCAGCAAGCAGGCACCTTTCTGTGGCAGACTGCGCCTGGGTAGGGTAGGAACAGGGTCCTTCCACATGGCGAGGTACAGGGAAAGTAAAGGAGCCATAGCCCCCAGGAGGATGATATGTGAAGTTTAAGTACCGAAATTGTAATGAGAGAGAGAGAGAGAGAGAGAGAGAGAGAGAGAGAGAGAAAGAACAGTCTGACATTTAAACACCGCGCTTGATCAATGTTAACTAAATAATTAATTCCCAATTCAAACTTTGCCCCCGCCACGCACCGCTTGTCGCTGTTTTGGTGGGTTATGGTCGGTTATACTCCGGTATATATAACTTTTTTCTTTTCTTTACAGGTGCAGGATAAGTATTCATACCGCTGCTGCATTACTTCAAGAGGTAAAGTGTTATTGATACTGTGTGTGTGTGTGTGTGTGTGTGTTTCCTTTATAGGGTGCAGTACGTGTCGACTACGTATTGTTCTTCAGTAAGGTAAGTTTGATGATGATGATGATGATGATCCTAGATATTTCTAGGACGGATGAGGATGAAGAAGGATAGAGAAAGGAGGGAGAGGAATATAGGAGAGGTGGGAACTATTGTGGTGGTAAGGGAAGGTGAGAAGGAGAGAGGAGGTGAAGGATGGGAGAATGACTGAGAGGGAGGAGAGAGGACTCTTTTTTTTTTTTTTTTCATTTAATGCAAGGAAGAAGAACCAAAGGGCAGGAGCCCGCAAACCGTTCCTTCCAAGGAAAAAAATATTACAGCAAAATTCAAGATCCGTTCATTTCGGGATGCCTGGACACACTGCGTTTGAAAGACTGAAGATCATAGGAAGTAGGAAATACAGAGGGAGACAATACCGGTGCTGACCTGTTGCATAAATGAAGGACTGGGAGTAACGGTTAACTCTTGCATTAGAGGGCGGGACAGAAAAGGGATGAGAGTTTTGTCTTTGACAGGTGCTACATGCCCGTCGTAGAGGTGGAGGGATGCAAGCAGGCAGTTCAGAGGAGCAGTGGCCATTGAAGTTGTGATAGAAAAGAGATAAAGATGCAATAGTGCGACGAAGAGACAAGAGGTTGAAGGGAGCCAGTAAGAGGAGTAGAGTGAATGGGACGGAAAGCCTTTGACTCCACCTTGTTGAGAAGAGCTGTATGTGGGGAGCCTCCCCACACATGAGAGTTGTATTCTACACGGTCGAATAAAACCCGTGTATAAAGCAAAAAACTGTGCAGGGGTAAAGAAAGGTACGGAGTCGGCGCTGCGCACCTAATCTCTTGGAAGCAGGTTTTACAAGAGATGTAATATGATCTTTCCAAGATAAGTTCTGAGTGAATGAAACCCCAAACATGTTCAAGGATGATGCAGGATTGAGCTGGATATTATTAAACATTAATGGGCACGCCTGTGGAAGATTTTG
Source organism: Birgus latro (assembly GCA_018397915.1). NCBI lineage: Eukaryota > Metazoa > Arthropoda > Malacostraca > Decapoda > Coenobitidae > Birgus > Birgus latro. The sequence continues at coordinate 13,642 of JAGKTI010021993.1, read as the reverse complement.
TCGAGTTGATAGGTGTAAGAACTGAGTCTGATGCATTAAAAACAACGAGATTACTTTCATCCCAGTCAGTGATACGAGCCAAGTCAGACATTAGGTGTGCCATAGCCTCATCTCTTGTTTGTTGAAGTAACTGCTGAAATGGACGGTGCCAGAACCGAATGGAAAGGTGAAGGGTGGAATCATCAGCCTATGAGTGGATAGGGTTAGATTTACAGCTTAGAAGGTCATTGATGAATAAAAGGAAGAGAGTTGGTGATAGTACAGAGCCCTGAGAAATATCACTGTTGATAGATCTAGAAGAACGGTGGCCGTCTACACCAGCAGCTATAGAACGACAAGAAAGGAAGCTATAGATGAAGGCACAGATAGAAGGATAGAAACCGTAAGAGGACACTTTGGAAATTAAAGATTTGTGCCAGACTCAATCGAAAGCCTTTGAGATATCAAGTGCAATGGCAAAGCTTTCGCCAGAGTCCCGAAGGAAGGAAGACCAGGAGTCTGAAAGGTAGGTGAGAAGATCGCTAGTGGAGCGTCCCTGACGGAACCCATACTGACGATTAGAAAGAAGATTGTAATACGAAAGATGCTTTAAAATTTACTTGTTAAGAATAGACTCGAATACTTTTGAGACACAGGATGTTAAAGCAATTGGACGATAGAGGGTTGGGAATGGCCACCCTTCTTTGAGACAGGCTGAATGAGAGCGAAATTCCAGCAAGAAGGAAGGAACCAGTTGACAGACAAAGGCGAAAGAGTTTACCTAGGCAGGGTGTAAACACAGAAGCACAGTTCTTGAGGACAACAGGAGGGGCCCCATCAGGCCCATAAGCCTTGTTAGTATTGAGGCCAGTGATGGCAGAAAATACATCAGCTGAAGAAATTATGATTTCAGCCATGAGGAAGTCAGATCGGGGGAGGGGGGGGGAGAACACTGAAAACATAAAGTGTTCAATCAGAAGACCAAAAAGTACTTAAACTAATGATATCTATTTTGATTACTTTTTGGTCTTCAAATTGAACACTTTATGTTTTCAGTGAAGTGATGGAGGAACAGCACCGGAATCGTCTAAGATGGAACTGGAGGAGAAAGTCTGAGCAAAGAGATCTGTTTTATCAGTAGAAGAAATATCCAGAGCCATCACAGTAGAAAAGAGGAGGGAAGGATGATGAGGTAAAGTTGTTAGAAAGGTTTTTGGCAAGGTGCCAGAAGGAGCGGGAAGAATTTGAGTTGGATGTTTGAGAGCATTTAATACGGACGAAATTATTTTCAACAGCGAAGAACAGACTTGCACGATTCCGGGCAGAAACATGAAAGAAAATGTGATTCAGGGGTGGGTTGGCACTGGTACGTATTATAGGCACCCTCCTTGTTATGGATAGCATTGGAACAAGCGTGATTAAACCAAGGCTTTTTGCATTAGTCAAACGATATGCGAAAGGAACGTATGCTTCCATGCCTGAGAGAATAACCTCCGTAATGAGCAAGGCACATTCATATGGCTCCCGGCCGTGGAAGCAATAATTATTCCAGGGAAAATCAAAGAAGTACTGCCTGAGGGCTTCCCAATCAGCAGCTCCAAAGTACCACAACCGACGTTTCTTTGGAGGGTCCACTGGCTGTACTGGAGCGATAGGACAGATTAAGGTAATAAGGTTTGATTGTATTGGAGCCCAACGGAGAGGAAAGATTAACAGCGTAAGCAGAAGGATTAGTTTAAGGAAGAGGTCAGGGTATTGGAACTCTCTCCAAGACGGTCAGGGATAGGGGTAGGGTGCTGTACAAGCTGCACTAGGTCATTTAGGAGAGAAAAGACGTAGACTTGTTCACCAGGTGAATCAGTGAAAGGAGAGGAGAGCCAAAGGCGGTGGTGAACATTGAAAAATGGAGATTTCACGGAAAGGAGAAATGGGTAGGATGTGTTCCATCGTCGAAGTAAGATATTCGAAGAATTTTTCTTAGCAGAATTAGGGGATAAGCAAACAGCACAGATATATTTAGTCAGAGAATGACAGGAAAGCCGAAGCCAGAGAGCAGAGAATTCAGAAGAATCAAGTTCAGGAACACGAGAGCAAGATAAGTCGTTGCGTACATATACACAACAGCCACCCTCGGCTTTGAAATGGATATAAAGTAGGAGGATACAGAGAAGGGTTTGCTATCAGTTGCCTTAGACAGCTGAGCCTCAGTTAAGAAGAGAAGGTGAGGTTTAGAGGAGGAGAGATAGTGCTCAACAGAAAGAGGAAAGGCCGCGAATGTTGCAGAAATGAAGAAGAAACGAGTCAGACAGTGGCTCCAGGCAATTCGCTGAGTCGTCACCGGGAGAGGGGCAGATGGTGGGGGCATTTATGATCCCCCCCATGGGTACTCCTAGGCTTGGTTCAATGATGCCATTTTTTTTTTTTATAGGAAGTGTAGCGTGTAATGTACATGCAGTTTGGTGTTGACAGTTACAGAAACTTGTATTGGAGAGTATGCTGGCCTACTGTCTGCATTACTGAAACAGTGAAATAGTACAGCAAAGGGGGGTGGTCAGGAACTAGTCCCGAGGGATGACGAAACAGGAGCTGCAGCTCTTCCTGTTATCATCTTTCCATCCACCTTGGGAGTACTACCCTGCTCGACTGGTGCTATAGTCTACTCCCTGGAGGAATTAGGAGAGGGAAGGAGAAAGGTAGAGTGGAAGGAAAAGAGTAGTGTGATGGTGAGAGATGCAGAGGGGAAGCTACGAGGTAAGGTAGAGGAGGAGAGAAGGAAACTTTAAATATGCTGGAAAGAGAGGGTGATGGAAAACAAGTGAGCATTGGTTAGGGGCAAAGTAGGGGCGGGTCACTTCTTTACGACCTATAAACATTACTTCAGCATGGTGGTGATATGTGAAAGTGTTTGGCACGTAGGGGAACTGCTGGCCCTTAACCCGTCACCCCATTGGCATATTATCTTAACGGTGTTCTATAACCATCAACTTCCTCTCTGCCCAGTACTTTCTCGTGTGTTGTGGGGACGGCTCAGTTCGAGTTGTCTGTTTAGCCTGCATTATTTATTCATTTCCAATCCCACCTCGCCGATCAGGTTTTCGTGTGTTGCGGGAACGACTGAATCAGAGTTGTCTGTGTTTACCCTGCATCATTTATTAATTTCCCTCCCACCACCACACCCACGTCCACACCAGCAGACTGAGCTACCCTCACAACACATAAGGTACTGTCAGGCGAGTTTTGGGTGAAGTGTCATTTATGGACCACCTCGTACTTTTACTCCTGCCTCCTACGGGCGTTTTTACTCGGCTTATTACAGCAATGTAATAGTCATTAACTTAACGGAGATTTTTGCCCTTTCGCAGTCTTTAATATCGCAAATCACTTCACAGTAAGACAATACTGTGGCTCAGCATCCTTTCCATAGCACTTCTTCGTGGCTAGCATCATATTTTATTATTAATCTATTGTTACAGGTCAGGATTCAAGATGGAGGGATGCCACTTTTATGCCAAATTAAACTGAGCCGAATATAATAGTGAAGGAGTTAATGAAGGCTGTGTCTAACCCCTCCACTTAAAAAGGTCTGTTCTAAGCTTAATACAATCGTCTGGAGATAGCAAGACAAAGATAAGATACTCACGTCCAGTGAGATAAAATATACGTACACTACTCGTCAGTTTCGAAACACGGTGACGAAACACTTAATATAAAGTGTATCAGAAGTTGGGATGGTGATTCATGCTTCAGTTCACATCATTATTCCCCACTTATTCTCCATTACAGTACTCCAGCATCGTGGGTAGAGATATAAGCAAAAAATCGCTGACCGGTCGTCTTTGGCCAACATTGTGTTCTGCCTTCCGTATTTCTCATTTCTTCCCAAACGACAGAGTATCCTTCCTTCACATGCTCATTTGCTGTGTGCTTCATATTGCTATCACAAATGAAATACAGGAGTTAGGGGTTAGAGCCACCAACCACCCGGCCAGGCCAGCGGAGCAGAGGACACCAGCTCCCCCAACCCCCCCCAGATCACCAGGAGATTACCGCCAGCGCAGCGCGGCTGGAAGCAGGAACGGCCTACCTGTCCGACTCCCCGGCGCCCCTCTTGTGCTCAGATGAGGGCCCGGAAAGGTAGCAGTCGCCGGCACCTTGTCTCCAGCCGGAACACAGCTCTGCAGGTAAGGGGTGGAGTTTACAACTCCACACAGCGCTGCTAGACATTGGTTTTGAACAAGATAATCAAAAGATTGCGGTCACTCTACCTTACTTGGGAAAGGCGGTAGCTAGCATTGCACCAGAGATAGTCCCAGACCTCACATGGGCTAGATTTACAGAAATTGCTGTAGACGCTATCACCCCATCATTGGGAAAAGTTGTCGCAGTGTCGCAACTAGATGCCCTCAGCTATGACGGAGACCTGGACAATACCCTGGTCCAAGCTAGGCGACTCGTCACCGCCGCATACCCGGATGCTCAAGTGAATACTCGGGATGAACACATATTTAATACTCTCCTTAGAGTCCTTCCGGGCATGGTCAAAGAACATTTCACCATCCATGACCCGACAGGGAATTTGGACCGCGACGTCCAACTCATACGCCGCCTACTCGCCGCCCGTCCCGACACACAACAAATCGGGGTTGTCAGCCGATTCCCGACGAAACCCCCACCGTCGCGGCCCCAACCCTCTCCAGCCCCACCGCGCGATACCTCCGCCTCAGCTCTCCCCAGAGCCCACCCCACCAGAAGACGGCCGCCTCAGGACTGCAGTACAAACCTCATCACAATCAACCCATGGGAGTTCACCGCTTGTAGTAGCCGCTGCCTGCTCCACGACATTCGTGAGCAGCTGAAGGCGGCGCGCAAAAGGCAAGCCGACCCACCGAGGCGCCGCCCAGTGCTGGCAGTAGAAGAGGGCCCAGCGAACCCCCACCCCCCACTCATCGAGGAACCTGACGCCGGCTGCGAGACAAAGGCCCCACTGGCGTTGGATTTTAGGATTGCCCCCGCACCGCCCCACGGTGGCGGGGGCTACCGCTGCCAAATACCGACCCCCCGTTTATGAAAAGATGAAATTGCAAGGGGTCAAGAGCCGCCAGGTCTTGCCTATATACTCACTTCTACTCCCGCCACCAGGGAAAATTTGGACCCCTTCTCCCCACTTCAACTTGCCTCATAGACGCGGGGGAAGGCTCCCTACCGATCTGTGGGGAAACACAAGCCCTACAAGCGACGACGCATCAGCAAGCCTCCACTTGTCACCCTTTTGTCGTGCTCGATTCATCCTGCCGCGCGTACGACGGTTACCTGGGGCTAGACCTACTGCAGAAGCTCGACACGCACATCAACTGCCACAGGAGACGACTGCAGTTTCGGCAGCCCCCCCAAGAACCCAAGAGCATATGTACGTGCACAAGTCAAGACAGCGCCCCTCCACCTTCCCCTGAGCCGGCCCCCGGCCCCACATTTCCCGCGACAGTCGCGTCCCCCCTAACCATTCCCCCCCACCACGAAGCGTGGCTCAAAATCAACAAACCCATGGGGACCCACACTCTTTTCTCCCCTAGTGTCCCCACCGGGCCCCTAGCAGCCTGCCTAATGTCGCCGACCTTCCTTCCACCCCACTTGAACCCCGTCAAAGTGGCGAATCTGGCGTCCACGCCCCTCACTCTGCCGAAGGGACTTTTGGTCGGCGACCTGGAACCGGCAGAGCTATGGGACACCACACCCCTAGAATCGCCTCCCTCTCCCCTTCCCCCACTACCTGACCACCTATCGCCGCATCAGGCCGAGACGCTACACCACCTGCTCCTCGAGCACCAGGACATCTTCTCCACCGGGCCCGCCGACTTGGGGCATACAACGTACCTAGCCCACGAAATACACACCACTGGGCCTCCCATTCGACAACCCTCCCGCCGGAAGAACCCGCACCAACGGGCCGAGGAGGACCGGCAGGTTCAAGAGATGCTGGACGCCGGTATCATAACGCCTTCTACCAGCCCCTGGTCCTCCACTGTTGTCTTGGTCTGGAAAAAAGACTGCACACAACGCTTCTGCGTCGACTACCGCCGGTTGAACAATGTCATGACAAAAGATGCCACTCCTCTCCCCCGAATAGACGACTCCCTAGACTCCCTACACGGCTCCACCTGGTTTTCTACGCTGGACCTCCAGTCAGGATACTGGCAGGTCCCTGTCCACCCCCAGGATCAAGAGAAAACGGCTTTCTCCATGAGCAACGGGAGACTGTACCAATTTAACGTTCTCCCCTTTGGACTCTGTAATGCCCCGGCCACCTTCTCCCGCCTCATGGAGTCCGTCCTCAGCGGCCTGACATGGGAAGTCTGCCTGGCATACCTCGACGATGTGATCGTGTTCAGTAAAACGTGGGCTGATCACCTGCACCGCCTCCGGCAGGTATTTCAGCGGATACGCCAGGCTGGACTCATACTCAAGCCTACTAAATGCGTTCTAGCCGCCCGCTCGGTCCCCTTTCTTGGACACATCGTCTCGGGGAAAGGCATCTCTCCCGACCCTGAAAAGTTGAAAGCCATCGCAAATCAACCGCTTGACGTTCACCAGGTCCGTGCCTTCCTAGGCCTCACGTCATACTATCGACGGTTCATAAAAGGGTTCGCCGACCTTGCGAAACCACTCCACGACCTCACTAGGAAGGGTGAGCCTTTCATTTTGAGTAACGACCGCATCGCCGCATTCCACGCCCTGAAGGATAAGCTTGTTTCCTCCCCCGTCGTTGCCTTCCCCAACTATGACCTTCCATTCCGACTATATACTGACGTGTCCCTGGTGGCCATAGGTGCCGTCCAGGTCCAGGAAGGGCGCGAGCACATCATAGCTTGCGCCAGCCACACCCTAAACCCCGCCGAGCGCAATTATGCGGCTAACAAACGCGAATGTTTGGGGGTTGTCTGGGCCCTTGATCACTTCAGGGCCTACCTATTGGGCACCAGCGTCACTGTCATCACGGACCACCAGTCCCTCCAGTGGCTACGGACGTCAGCCACCCACAACGCCCAACTCCTCCGCTGGCGCGAATCACTGGAGGAGTTTGGTTACAGGATCGCGTACCGGCCCGGAAAATTACACTCCAACGCTGATGCCCTCTCCCGCCTGCCAGTACAATCACTCCTCCCTCAGTCTGAGTTACTCCAACACTGGCAAGACCGGGACCGACCTCCCTGGATTCCCCAGTACCTTTTCAATAAACTCCACCTGCAATGGGACCAACTCTTCACGCCTTCCGGCCACGTTGTCCTCAACCCGGACTCCGCCACGAGCGTCCTCACTCACCTCCACTCAGACAACGGCATCCACCTGGGCACAAAGAAGCTGACACAGGTCTTCAATGACCTCTACTGGGCCCCCAACCCCAGCACCCTAGCCCAGCGTGTCACCCAGGCGTGTCGAGCATGCTGCCTTGGAAAGGACATTACCCGCACAGCGGGTCCCACCGGCAAAATTACCGCCCACAAACCCTGGCAGCTTTTATCCGTCGACGTTGTCAGGCCCCTGCCACCCAAATCTGGCTACCGGTACATCGTCACCTTCATCGACGTGTACTCAAAGTTCCTTATTGCTTGCCCGACCAAGGAACACACTGCCGTCGCTATAGCCGACGCCCTCATGCGCCACGTCTTCCCCTACTTTGGCGTCCCCCAGGCCATTCACTCCGATAATGCCCCCGAATTTACGGGCCAAATCTGGAAAGAACTGTCCGTCCTATTTGGATTTTCCATTTCACACTCCTCCCCGTACTGGCCCCAAGGAAACGGGGTATGTGAGAGGAGCCATCGAACCCTCTTAAACCAAATTAGGACCCGGATCCAGAGCACCCAGGATCAGGAATGGCCTGCCCACGTCAAAATAATACAGTGGGGGATGAACACATGTCCCCGCGACGATGGCATTACCCCACATGAGCGCATATTCGGAGAAGCGCCCCTCCTGCTCCCTCTCCGACAACGCCTACAACCCCCCGCCCCGTCCTCCCTCGTGGACCCTTTGTATCACCTAAAGCGTCGCCTGCAACACCTGCACGACCGCCAAGACGCTCCGACAGATTCCTCCCCAATAAACCCTTACAAACCAGGCGACGAGGTCTTCGTGGCCTGCTTGCCCACCCCCACTAAGGTCGCCCCCCGCTTTATGGGGCCGTACGTAATCACGCAGGTCCCCAACCCTTTTCAAGTCGTCACTGACTATCACGGGACACCACGCACCTACAGGAATTGCCACGTCCGCCCCTCCCGTGACTCCACCGGGCCTTCCGCACCCAACCCAACCACGAGAGCCAGTCCCACGCCAACCTCTCCCCAGGAAGAGCCCTTTGTTTACTATTCCTCTCCCTCCCCTTCCACCCCGGCTCCCACCGCCACACCACCCACTCCACGTGCTCACCGCACGCTGGCCGGAAATGCCACACCGGCCTCTTCACGCTCCTCGTCCAGCCCAACCCCCACCCCGTCGACCCCCCTGCCAGTCAACCATACCCCGCTGCCTCACACTCCGCCCGCCCCCACCCCGCCCCCCCTTCCCTCATCACCGCCCACTCCACACCTAACCACGACCACCACCCATTCCGGGCGCGTTTCACGCCCACCCAAACGCTACACCTCAACCCCTACGCCCACCCAATCGCCCAGTGGTGATCAACCACCCACCCCGGCCCCCAATACCGCCCCAATGTCCCTCCTTTCTCCACACCTTGTGTGGAAAAACCCGCCTCACTCCATTCTCAGGGGAACACCGCACCCACACTCCACCGGCAATATAAGCCACACCAGGCTGCCTCTGGCCAGCATTCGCGTTCAGGACACCACTGCCACCACCACCATGCGTGTCACCAGAGTCACCTGGATCCCTGCCGCCGGACGAAATCTACGTGTGAGGAGCACGCACCACCTACTATTCCTCCTCCGGCAGGCGAGACACCCATCCACCCTATGGGTCGCCTACGCGCCCCAACTCACCGCCAACGTAGCCTCTGACCACTGGACGTCCTTCCTCAGCCACCTCGACCCCATCCACAGGACGACCAACACCCACCTGTACCACCTCCAGTCACGGGGTTGTGACTTTGACACAGAAGAGGGTGGTGAAATACAGGAGTTAGGGGTTAGAGCCACCAACCACCCGGCCAGCAGAGCAGACGACACCAGCTCCCCCAACCCCCCCCAGATCACTAGGAGATTACCGCCAGCGCAGCGCGGCTGGGAGCAGGAACGGCCTACCTGTCCGACTCCCCGGCGCCCCTCTTGTGCTCAGATGAGGGCCCGGAAAGGTAGCAGTCGCCGGCACCTTGTCTCCAGCCGGAACACAGCTCTGCAGGTAAGGGGTGGAGTTTACAACTCCACACAGCGCCGCGGTACTGACAGAGTTCGTACCGGGTACGGGGCAGAATTGGCCACAGTTCGTTCCCCAGCTGTCTCCCCGCCACAGGGCCCCGACACGGACGCATGTCGGCCTGTCTCCTGTAGGCGTTCCCCCAAGAGCGGCACCACGGTACCGGCCATGAGCCGTACCAGGCATGAGGCAGGATTGGCCATAGTCCGTCCCTCAGCTGCTAGTGATCAGAGCTCACTGATACAGGCCATAGCCATCCCAGAGCTCACCTCCTCGGCGTTAGCCACGAGCCATGCCTAGCCTAACACAGTGCAGGCCACGAGCCGCCAGGGAAATAGGCCCAACACAGTGCAGGCCACAAGCCGCCAGGGAAATAGACCCGACACAGTGCAGGCCATAAGCCACCAGGTAACCAGGTCTAACACGGAGCAGGCCACGAGTAGCCAGGGAAGTAGACCCGACACAGTGCAGGCCACAAGCCGCCGGGAAACCATCTCCCCCTGTGCCCTCTCGACGCCAGCCACGAGCCTCATCAGACCAAACACCGTGCAGGCCACCAGCCGCCAAGAAACTAGACCTAGTGCAGTGCAGGCCACAAGCCGCCAGGCAGCTATCCCTACGGCCCCGCAGGCGTTGGCCACGAGTCACGCTTGGCCCAGTACAGAGCAGGCCACAAGCTGCCAGGAGAACAGGCCCAGTACAGAGCAGGCCACAAGCCGCCAGGAGAACAGGCCCAGTACAGAGCAGGCCACAAGCCGCCCGGAGAACAGGCCCAGTACAGAGCAGGCCACAAGATGCCAGGAGACTGCCCTCCCCGTAACCCACCAGGCGTTGGCCACGAGTCACGTCGGGTCTGGAGTAGAGCTGGCCATAGTCCGCTCCCCTCCTACGGGAGTACCAGCTGTCGGAGAAGGCCCCACACCCGAGACGTGGCAGAGTCTCACCCAGGACCTTGGTTCCCTGCGACTCCACCCGGGTGACCAGCTGCCGGACCAGAGCCCCCGTAGACCTCGAAGCTGCCGCCGAGCCCCATCCACCACTCCCCTGGGCCGAGCTTCCCGTGAGGCCTCCCTGACGGCGCCGCCGCCCTCGAGCCGTTGCCGCAGCCCAGCCACCCCGGGTTCCAGTTCCCTGGGTCTCCTGCAGCCCCCAGAGTTGCCCCGCACACCAGGGCGCGCCCTACCGGTGGGCGAGGTCTCCCGACGACGCTCCCAGATCCGATGTCAGGCCCGACTCCTAGCCCTCTTCGGGCCGAGCCCTTAGCCCCACGGCCACGTGTGGGGACCCTGCCCAGGAGCACGCCACTCCGCCCCTGTTCCCTCCTGACGGAGGAATCGCCCTGGGCCCATCAGTGTCGCCCAAGTGAGTGGACTATCGATATATATGTGTGTGTACCCGTAAGCTCAGTTCTAGTGTGCATCTGCAGGATCTTATGAGTGATTGCCTACTGTGTGTCCTCAAGTGAAGTGACCAGGAACCCCGAATAAGATTGGACCTATATCGAAAGGTAGAGTCCTGTTGCCCTAGACCGTCTCAGTGACAACCTAGACCTCCCCCCTTTGTATCCTTGTGTCTTGTGTGGGTGTTTATGCTCCCCCTCCCCTGTGTTCAGTTAAATCTGCATCAGCCCCCTTGCCTTAGCCGCGTGGCCAACCCGGGCATACCGAGTACCACAGTCCCCCCTCTGTTAAATACCTCTACGTGCAACCCTGCCTGTGATAGGCGCCCGGCCGCCAGTTACCTGAGTCACAGGTGTAAAGTAAGATATACATGTATACAGTGCCGTCCAGTGCTATACGGGTTTTAGAGATTGTGTCAAAGCCGTTCCTGTGTCCGAAGATATAATTGTGTTGTATGTTACACGAGTGTCGGGTGAATAGTACCATACTTAACCAAGAAAGGTAAAGTGACAGATAGCAATTGGTACAGTGTTCACTTGCCCCTCCCGGCAATCCTTTGTAATACCTATGATGTATTGTCCTGTGTCTTATGTGTAGAATACATGTGTGATATCCACTGCCTTGTTTTTGTGTCCAGTCCTGCTCTTAGGAGTTACCTCCCGCTCTAGAATAGGGACCCGCTTTAGCCTGCGTATTTGAGGGCGAGAAACCGTCCCACAAATACGTAGCATAACAACAAAAATAAGTCATGTATGCTAACACCTTCCGCATTTCTCATACCTCCTCAAACAACAGAGAGTATTCTTCCTTAACAGACTCTTTTGGTGTGTGCTTCATACTGCTATCACGCAAAAATAATCCATGTAACACATTCCTTATTTCTTTTTTCTTCCCAAACGACAGAGAGTATCCTTCCCTCTCATACTCTGTTGTTGTGTTTCTCATAAAGTTATAACAAAAATAGTTCATGTAACATCTTCCATTGTCGCCGCCAGCAGAGAAGTGTCGGCGAACTTTTGCTCATTGCTGTTCAGTTAAGGACAAAAGTTAACCTACTATTCCACTGCTTCTACTTCACACTTAGGGGATGGCTGTCACTCCTTCCTGACGCATCATATCAAAGAGACTCATCTGTGGTCAGAGAAACATACCAAGCCTCTCTCAGAAATATTAGACAACAGAAAACACTGAGAAATAGATGAGATACAGTATTAGGCAGGGAACATACCAAGTCTCTCAAGCTTAGGAATATTAGCCAGTAGAGGGAAATACAAGAGGTAACATATTAGGTAGAAAAACATGCCCAGCCTTTCTTAGCTTAGAAATATAAGCCAGCAGAGAGGTGAACTTTTAGACAGAGAAATGTACCAAGCCTCTCTCTTAGGAAAGTCAGCAAAGGAAGGCTACAGCCAGAGGTCAAAAATTAGGCTAACTTTTTGCCCCTAACTGAACGTAAGTATTAGCAAGCAGAGGAAAGTGAACCACAGAAGAGATGGAATATTGAACTAATTTTTGCTCCAGGCTGTTCTTAAACAGAGAGACGTCCTTGAGCCTCTTGTGCCCGTTAACCTCTACACTTACCCATTCACACTTCCGCCCCTGTGCGGACGTCAACCCCGCTTGTATTTTCCCCTCAGTTATTTTACTGTTCTGCAGCTTTTTAAATTATTCATTTATTTATAATGCTTCTCCTTCTTTCTCCTTCTCCTTATTATTATTCCTGTATTATTATGAAGCAATTTACTGCGCTAGGTGGTAACTACATAACTAAATGATGGCTGATGGTCTAGTGTGGGTTAAGGTGCTGCATCTGGTTGGGGACTGTCTGGGTTTATATCAGAGTGGTTGGTATTTATTGCTTACATAATGCCACCCAAGGATGAGGGTGGCCAGTCAAACTGAGTAGCACTGAGTAGCCTAATGCCTGACTCCTACGTTCCTGCTGGATGGATGGATAGACGGATGGATGAAAAAGTGGAATCTGGCACAACGACAATACACTGTCCTGAATATTTTAGCAAGGTAGCTTAAACAGCAATGGATGCATATATCTGTTTGACTGGCCATATATTGGCCTTGTTATGAAGGAGGAAACAAACTGAATTCACCAGTCTGACCAGCGAGCATCTCGTGAATATTTTAACATGTAAGGCTTTAACAACAGTGGATACATATAAGTGTTCGATTGGCCATAACTCAAGCCTTGCCCTTGTTACATCACTATCCAACCGCTCTCTCTCACCCTCCCTCCTCACTGTCTCTCCTCATTGTTGTGTCCTAGGCGCATCTGAATTAATCTCGGTGGACTGCAGGCTCAAGTTACCCTGCAGCTCACCATTCTTCTTCTAGTATGGGGAAATGAGGGACGTTTGTATAACCAGGTAGTGGAGCCGCTGGGTTATATCGGTGCTACCACATGAAGGCATCCCTCTCCTACACAATTTTTAACCTTGAGTTGCCCCAGATTTTCGTCCAGTTGCGGCGTATTTAACGTAGCTTATAGAAAAAGGCAATGCTACAGCTTCACATGCTTTCCACGGCACTTCTTCGTGGCTAGCATCGTAATCTAGTGATATTCTCTTATTATAGCTGCCCCTTCCCTCACACTTTCTCTCACCATTGGTCTGATTGTGGAAGGGGACACACACACACACACACACACACACACAGAAAGTTGTTTTATACAGGTTTCTCTGTTTCTTTATCTGTCTGTCTGTCTATCTCTCTCTCACAAAGCCAAGAGACTGCAGGGGCCTGAGAGTGATAATTGGGAAGAGAGTGAAAGGGAAGGAAAAGTGGTTGACATACCGTTATATAGTCCGTATCCCGGGAATGTCATGGCCGTCTGAGAGAGAGAGAGAGAGAGAGAGAGAGAGAGAGAGAGAGAGAGAGAG
>JAGKTI010021992.1:0-15469 GCA_018397915.1 Birgus latro | reverse complement strand
GCATACGGTTAGTACACGTAGAGAGGGAATTAATTATGGTGTCAAACCTATTATGATTTAAGTGAAAGGACGTTAAACGTATAAGTTAGTTAATAATTCAGCAAATGCCAATTGATAACCAAGAGACAAGTAAGTTTATCCACATACAATTTTTTTTTTTCCCGGATCAGCTGTACATGATTCACAACATTGTTTCGGTAGTTCTTTACTATTACAAAGTAAGTGTGGACTGCTAATGGTTGGCAGGTATCTTGTAAATAATTAATTCTTTTTCAGTAAAAAGTAATGAAACCGCTGGGTTGGTGAAGGTGGACGCTGTTCCACGACGTATTCGTCCATTGTTTTAAATGACAGTGTTATAGACAGACACTACATGTTAATTGGTTTAACTGTGAAGGGTCTCAGTAACAAAACATGTTAATGTCTCCCAGCCATGATAACATCCCCTTTATTCCCAAAATATAACGTGAACGAGTAGTGTGTGAAAAAAAAAAAAACGCTAGTGTGGAATGACGTTCATCTGTCCACGTCCATGTTCGTCGTTCATTTGTTCTTTCATATGAACATACGAACGCCCTACATCGCTCTACATCATTTCCACTCTACATTCTTTCCATAGTGCTTCTTCGTGACTAGCACCATATTGTAGTGCTACTGCTACAGCTCAGCACTGAAGTTAGAGAGACGGCAATTTTAGGCCAAGTTAGAGTGAAACGAGTGCAGTCGTAAAGGAACCTAGCCAGTTTTTATAATGATCAAGTTTGCGTAAGGGTAAATTAATATCAGAAAATCCTTGCTCGATCGTAGTTTTCAGTTTGATATTATATATTTTAGTTGTGTTATGACGTATTTTGGTGTCTAAGAAGAAGAAGAAGAAGAAGAAGAAGAAGAAGGATACTCTGGCAATATTACACACAATTTAATGCTAAGGAAAGTTTTATATTTATTTTCTCAGGGATAATGTACAGTTACGGACAGTAATCTCGAGCCACAACTTCACGATAAATTACGAGACAGTGAACAATGACTTTCGAAACGCAGTGGGGCGAACTTTGGAATCCCACAGACTTTTCAGAATGTCGTGTAAGTTTTATAATTATTTGACTAAAGATTGGAGCGATACATAAAGGATTTCGGTCTCTATTTTACGATTAACAATTTTCCACAGAAGTGAAATGTTATCAGAAAAATATTGGTAGATCGTAATTTTTCTTCTTAATATATTCTCTGATTTGGTTTTGAAGTACCTGGTAGCCCTATGCATGAAAATAAAAGTATGTATAAATATACTTTTTTTTTTTTAACTTAGATTTAGAAATGTTTATAAGTTCATCCACTAGGTCTTTCTCTAGGTTTTAAATGAGAACAGGCTGGAAATAAAAGGTCCTTGCCGAATAATAATCGTATTAAAGAGGCCGGGGGGGGAATGACGTATAATAGTAATATAATAATGCTAATAATAATAATAATAACAATAATAATGATAATATTTATACTCGTTTTTATTTAACACTTAAGTGAGGGTGTAATTATGAGGTGATTCGTTCATTTTTACCAATACCCATTTACACTTATACTTCTCACTCACGGCTTTTGATTTTCGGAACACTTGATACAACGAAAAGGGGGGGGGGGAGAGAGGGGGAAAGAAAAAAAAAAGAAAGATAAAAAAAAAAGAAAGGAGCGAAGCGAAAACAAAAACGAGGATAAAGGAAAACGAAAAACGGATACTCTTGTTCAATGTATGTATGTATGAATGTATGTATGCATAATGTTGTGCTGTATCCTCTTCAACCCGAGGACGTCCTTTTCCCGTTTATTCTTGCAACCACCTGACTTTTATTTAGATTTATTTATTTTTATTTATTTTTAATTTTTTTGAGAAGAGTTTATCAAATCGCTCTGCGGATGGTGCAAATGAAATCACGTTCTCATAGTGAAGTGCTGAACCCCTTCACTATATTGGCGTATTTTAGTTTTACAGTTTTTGTTTTTTTTATGGATGGAGGACAGCTGTAATCTGGTGTATGGATTCATTAATTTGTTTTTCCTTCCTGTTTTCATCATCTGAAAAATAGTTTATTCTTTATTGATTTCTCTGTTTATTTAGTCATTTATTATTTATCCGTTTATTTAATTTATTTACTTTATTTACTTTTTACGTATTTAGTTTCTTTACTTTTTATTTTTTATTTTACTTATTCACTTTACTTATTTTTGCTTTCTTTTTGAGAATTTATCTATTTAATTTATTTTTGATCGCGCTCCCTCTTTGAGACAATCTTATTAAAGCTTTGGACAGACCATTTGCCGTGAGGGACTTCAAACAAGTCTCAGTTAACCCCTTCAAGACCTGATGTTTCTCTTGTAGCTGAAGGAAATAGTCTTAGAGGAAAATATAAAAAAATACAGGACGTCATCGTTGTGAAGTGGTGAATCCATTGAGGCGGGACTAATTTTGAAATCCTACCATCTGCTGACGATTTTGTTCAGCTGCAGGATAGACTTTCTCGAACTTGATGGATTTAGATAGCCGTAACAAACTCTCCTTGAAATACGAGAAAAAAAGCCTCTGTCTGTGAATAAAATCGTCTGATGGCAGCAAGAATAAGCTAAAAAAAAAAAATCACAGGACGTCAGCCGGGTTGTTTGGTCTATTCCTGCTCCTACCAGACGATTTTATTCAGCTTAAGGTTTTGTAGCAGTGAAGGGGTTAGTTAAGGCTATATGTATAACCTCCCTTTCCCCAAAAAAATCCTCTGAAGTTGATAAAAATCGTCAGTAGATGGCAAGAGAAAAAAAGAGGAAAAGAAAAATCTAGTTTTGTTATTAAAAAAAGAAAGAACTCTAGTCTCATTGTTGGGGAAAAAATATATATTATCGTTTAGTAAAAAAAAAAAAAAAATAGAAAACCTAGCCCCATATTTATTTTTGTTATATATTTTTTTAGTTCCTTGTCCGTCGAGGGGAGGGGGGGGGTTGGTGTGAACGGGGGTGTATGTCCCTTATTTATTATAGTTTTTATACACGTATTTAGACTGCCATTTATACAGTAGTTATAAAGGAAGGAGAGGAGCGACTAAGCTATCTAGTAAATCGACTAATGGTGACGTCATGTTCTAGGGTTCATTCTTGCTACCTCCAGACGATTTTCTTAAGCTGGGGAGAGTGGCCTGGCTGTGAAGGGGTTATGATTCATTCTCCTTAACATGGCCTAGATTTTCGTCCTTTTGCAGCTTATTTCACGTAGCGTTTTAGTGGCATAAAAGACAATTCTGTAGCCCTACATCCTTTCCGTATCACTTCTTCGTGACTAAAATCATATTCTGGTGTTGAATCTGCTATTGGAGCTGGGGATTCACGATGGAATAAAAAGGAAAAAAAAAAAGTGCCGTATTAGCAATTTTAGGCCAAGTTAGAGAGAGAAAAAAAGTATTAGCATTTTTGCGCCAAGTTTGAGGGAAAGGAGTATAGTGAAATTTAGATCTGACGCTTCCAGCCTAGAATTTCTTACCCCAGCGGAATAAAATCGTCTGGAGATAGCAGGAATGAAATAGTAAGCCGTCATCCTAGGAAAATTGTTTTAAAAAATGGTTAAGTTTAGAAAAATTGTGAGAAGGCCTAAGAACAATATCTAAGAAAAATGATAAATGAATAATAACAATTTGTGGATATACATTTAAGTTGAAAAAGGTTAACAGTATGATTTTTTTTTTTAAGTGCTATTCTAAGTAGATTTTTTTCTTATAAGTAAAATTAATCGTTGTATATAAAGGTTACGTAAATCGAGTCGCGGGAAGCCTATTCGGTTTTGCTAGTAAGAAATAAATATACTACCGATTACTTATTTATTTTATTTGTTTTATGGGTAAAGGGAGGTGAAATAATCCGATGGCAGTTTATTGTGATCAACCTCTTCAGCATGAGGACGTCATTTTTTTTTTTTTTGCTTTATTCTTGCTGTCACCAGACGGTTTTATTCACCAAAGAAGTAATGAAGGAGTTAATGAAGGCTTTCTCTATCCCCTCCTCCATTTAGGAAAAAAAATCGAGTGGAATAAAATCGTGTGGCTTTGGCGAGAATAGAAGACGTACTCGGGTTGAAGGGGTTTTTAGTCATGGGTCTGAACAGGTCTTAAGGAAACTTGTAGATCTTAAGAAAGCTACAAACATTCATGACTATTACCTACACTGATGTTTTTTTTCCTTGGTCAATATGGGGCAACACACACACACACACACACACACACACACACACACACACACACACACACACACACACACACAGTTCCTCTCATCCAAAGTACATAGCAAATCCAAAAGACAAATGTGCAAATGGAAAGCTAGTTAACCCTTTCAGCCCGACGTCGTCTTTTATTATTTTGTCACCTACACACTGTTGTTTTTCAGCGTAGAGGGCTTTCCGAAATAAGAAAAATTAGATGCAGTTTTATTAATCCATAGGTAAGCTTCATAGTGGTAATTAAATTAATGTGGGCCAGAGTAATATCTTTCACTTTTAGGGGAATATCATGACTGGAATAATCGTCAGGTAGTAGCAAGATTTAAAAAAAAAATATGACGTCCACGCTCTGAAGGAGTTTTTAAAGTTACCCCCTAAAAAAAGAAAATGGGGAAGAGAGAAAAAGTTAAGTGGCAAGTTGAGAAAAAGTGTTCGATGGAGGAAAATATATATCTATAAAAAGAACAGGATAAAATACAATGTTGAATTCGTTGATGCCAAAACTGCACTCTGGTTGCTTCCTGCTTACGCCGTGGCCTGAACCAACCCAGAGAGTATAGGAGGTGGTAAACAAGAGGATGGACGAGGCCGGGACAGTCCCAAAGTAACAGGGTGGTCACAAATTATCGGGGCGGGTTCGTTCTCACATGATATTGCCCAGAAACCATGTACCGTTTTACCATTTGCCTGTCGCCTGTGAGAGAGATGATCAGAGTCTTTCGGTATTAATAGTGAAGAGTGAAGTTTGCACAGTCACATATTAACTGTTGGATTGTTTTTATATTATTTAATGTATCACCTACAATGACGCCGCAGGAGAACCCACAGTGGACGACAGTTTTTTATTATAACAAAGTCCAGTACTGTATTCGAGTTTGAAAAAAATTTATACCTACTTACTGCAGAGCCCTTCATAAAATTTGAACGCGCTCGGTACTGCCACTTTAAAGGAAACAGAATATTCAGTAGTCGAAAGGTGCAGGTTGTACACTCATTATCTTACGAACCTGATGAATGTGTCTGACAGTTGTTTTTCTACAGTCCACGTAAACCAACACGAACTGTATCCCATCAGTTACACAGATCACACTCACCTGTGGACTTAATTTCAATACACTACTCTTCCTTTATGGGTTTTCTTGTGACAACATTGTGGCTGACAGAAGCGCCTGTTGCGATTGAGCGAGTCTGTTACAATGCCACTGATAAACTGCAGTAAGCCGGCTGTGCAGTATATAAGTACATTTCCTTTGTTAAATAAAAACTTCAGTAACTTCTTTCATAGGTGAGAGGTAAGTAGTAAATGTATATCGTGTCTTAACAGTAGTATATGAGAATGAAACGGCTGTGAAAATCTATATACACCCTGTAAATGAATCCCTTTGTTTATACACTCAGGACAGTCCCTGCCTCGCCTCGGGTTTGGGGACGCCGCTTTATCCCTTCACGGCGAGGACGCGTTAGTAATATTTCATTCTCGCCACTGCAAGACGGTTTTATTCAGCTCGGGCCAAACTTAATGAATTGGAAAAGTAAAATATAACCTTCATTAACCCCTTCGTTACGAGAGGGTTGTCTCCTGTGTGTAAGGAAATTTAAAGCCAGCAGGAAAATAAAATACGTTGTGGCAGAGTTGGTCAGGTCTTTCACTGTGATGACCTGTTTTTCCTTTTTAATTCAGGTCGCTACAGAAGGTTTTATATTATACAACAATATGAAGTAACTCGTGGTGAAAGGGTTAATTGAGGGTAATTATCCAACCCCTCCAGTCCGCAAACCTTCCCCCAAGATGAGTGAAACCGTCTGGCGTTGTCAAGCATAAAATAAACCCACGCGACCTCACATGGGAAAGGGGGGGTTCAATTATAAGAATGACCTTAACCCTAAATAAATCTATATTCGATAAGAGAATCTCTCAAAAAGGGCTTGTTTCAGTGACAATGATATTAAACACATAGAGATGAAGGAAAAAACGCACAATATTTTGAACACACAGTCACAGCAAGCGGAACAATATATCACCTAAAACTGTTGAAAAATCTTGAAACGTTGTCTTCTACTACGCTACTTGAGGAGAAGTTTTATGTAGTTTTTGTATTATTATTATTAGTATTTTTTTTTTTTAATATTAAACGGGATAGTTGTTATTAAGAAATTGGACATGAGGAGCACCAGAGTTCATATTTATATATATATGTATAAGTATATCTATATATAATTTTTTTTTTCCCTGTGTCATGTTTAACCCCTTGAATACGACGACGTGGGTCTTTAAGTGCTTCTATTCTTGCTTCCTCCAGACGATTTTATTCAGCCTAGTGCTTTCTCCATTTTCAGTTTTCACAAAAGTCCACCCTCTCAGGCTGAATAAAATCGTTTGGTGACAGCAAAGAATAAACACGTGACGTCCTCGGGTTGAAGGGGTTAAGGAGAGTGTGGGTGCGTGAGTGGGGGGGTGGGAGTGCCTCAGGGGGGTGTTATAGGAGCCTCTTGGTGAACTCTCCTTAGATCGTGTTGTTAAGAAAGGGCCCATATTCTCGTAGGATAAGGAGGCTCCCCAGCACCTCTTCCTTAGCGATTTATTTCCCAGACGACCCATTAATATTCCCTATTTTGCTTCATCTCATTCTTTAACGATTCATTTTCCAAGCTGCCAATTAATGGATTCCATGAAGAACTCACAAGAATATCGCAACGGTACAGAGTCAGGAATAAACCGGTAAGGAATAGGTGTTAATGATCTCACTTTCCGCACGAGAATGCCACCTTAAGGACACTAAGATGAAGACAAGTACCCAGAATTTGACACCTATAAGCAAATGCCACGTTGCTGGTGACTTGTATTTGGCATCTTGACCCCGTTGCTGACAGCGCTGTATAATGTGGCATGCAGGC
The DNA here is from genome assembly GCA_018397915.1 of Birgus latro. NCBI lineage: Eukaryota > Metazoa > Arthropoda > Malacostraca > Decapoda > Coenobitidae > Birgus > Birgus latro. The sequence goes on along the minus strand of JAGKTI010021992.1, from coordinate 8,331 downwards.
TAACCACATCCAACGCTCAGAAGTGGAAATGACCGTCAGTAATAGGAGTCACCCTCACTAACCCATTTATTTATTTATTTATTTTTTTTAATACAGACCCATGATGTCAGTCGTATTATTAAAAATGAAATATCGAAAATGTTGACAGACCCTCCAAAAATTGATGTACGTATCTATTTATTTATTATTTATTTATTTATATTTACCTAACAATTTCTGAAACATCTGACGAAGATATACCTGGCTAATTTGCATGTAATCCTCCATATCTGATGTAATCCTCCAGGTCTAATGTAATCCTTCAAATCATATGTAATCCTCTAAATGAAATTAGATGTAATCCTCTAAATCAAATGTAATCATCTAAATCAGGTCAAATGTAATCCTCTAATCCTTTCAAAAAATGATTGTCATTGGGAGTTTGTCTACGCCTTCGCCCTCTTTAATTTTAGCCTCTTCCACCCGATGGCACGTTCTTTATTTCACGCTTGCTAACTTTCAGACGATTTTATTCAGCTTAGGAGGGATTGTTCGAACTAGGGAGTTACGTGAGATTTTTTGGACTAGGGGGTTAGATGTAAGGTTTCCCAGACCCCCATGTACTAAAGGTCTCCCCTATGGGGGAAAAAAATCGTCTGAAGATAGGAAGAATAATACTACGGCTCCACATACTTCCCATTACACTTCTTCGTGACTTGTATCAAGGAAAAATAAAGATGATACTACGGCTACACATCCTTTCCATTGCAGTGTTTCGTGAATTGCATCAAAATCGACTTAATCACTTGTTACAACTGTGCCCTCAAGATGGGGATATGGCAATTTAGGACAAGTTAGAATAAAAAGAGTATAGAAGTCTGTCCTTGGTGAGCCTTTAAGATTGGGAGATGGCGATTTTAGGCCAAGTTAGAGTAGAAAAGAGTATAGAAGCCTGTCCTGAGGTGAATAAAACCGTCAGACTGTAGGAGGAGTTAAATTAAAAAAAAAAATAGGCATCGGATGGAAGGCGGCCGACAACACAATCCGTATTTAACATCACCCCTTTGGCCTCTCCGGGTTGTGTTATTGTTTTACCAACCTGACATCATGCTTAGTGTCGTTCATGTGCGTTTTTTTATCATCGTGTACGTTTTTTTTTGGGGGGGAGAGCATTGTTTGCCCACGTGTACGTCAGGTTGTGTCTGTGTGTATGTATGTGTGTGTAACCTCTTTCAACCCAGGAGACGTTTTTTTTATATTCTTGCTACCTCCAGACGATTTTCTTCAGCTTAAGAGAGACTTCGAAGCTTGAGGGGTTAGATATTAGCCTGCATAAACCCCTTCACTGCTAAAGGGCTTTCCTGAGCTGAATAAAATCGTCTGGAAATAGCTAAATAAAATACGTCATCGGATTGAAGGGGTGAGGGCTTTTAATTGTTTTTTTCTCCCAGCGTCGTTTCTTCCGTTCCTCCCTCCTTCCCTCCCTCCGTGTTCTTCCTTCCCTCCCTTTTTTCTTCCTTTTCTTCCTCCTTTTCCTTACTTCCCTTTCTCCGTTTTCCTCCTTCCCTCCTTTTGTTTTCTTCCTTTCCTGTCTCTGTTTTCTTCCCTCCCTCCCTCCGTCCCCTCCCTTCCTCCGTTTTCTTCCTTCCCCCACCCCTCCTTCGTTTTTCCTCCTTTCCTCCTCTCATTTTCCTCCTTTCCTCCTCTCATTTTCCTCCTTTCCTCCTCTCATTTTCCCCCTTTTCTCCTCATATTTTCCTCCTTTCCTCCTCACATTTTCTTCCTTCCCTCCCCTAATCCCCAGCCTCAGAATACTTATAAATACATTGAGAATCGTGCGCCACACCCCCTGTACAGTAATAACATCACTACATCCTACTTAATAACATTCATTTCATACATATCAGTACCTTTTTATATTTTTAACTGAAGCTGGAGATTTTTTTTTCTATGAGGGACTTAATCAAGGAAACTGATTTTTTTTTTTTTCCCTAGGAGAGACTTAATAAAGGAATTTTCCCCCCCCCCCCTAGAATTGACTTAGCAAAGAGGGGGATTTTTTTTTTTTTTTTTTTAGAGGCAAGGAGGGAGGATTTGGACTTAGAATCGCTGGGTCTGGTCTGATTCTAGGTCGTGTCCTAGGTGGCTTAGGAGGCTTGTAGCACCCATTCCTTAGTGACTGTATTTTTAGCATACTACACCGAAACCTTTATGACCTTAAGCACTCTTTCGTACGTTATTTCTATCGTTTTAATATGCAGAATTAATCGCTGACGAGGAGGTGTTACGAAATTTCCCAAACCACCTAGAGCACGACCCTCTCTGCCCTGTTTCTGAGGTATTATGACGGTGTGACGTTTGTTTCTTATCGCTAAAATGATTTATATATATTTATAATGTATGTTATGTATAAGTTATCGGTAATATATATATTTATGTAATTATGAGAGTTTGAAAAAAAGTTTGCCATCTACAACGGTTCGGGTGATACTTGAGAGAATACTGCTCAGTTGGCTTGAGTTGTGCGGGAGTCTCGTCATCCCCCTCAGGGCACTTTAGTGAAGATCCTGAGGTTGGGTTAGAGTTTGTCCAGATTACCATAGGTTGCCGTCCAACTACCCGATTTCTGTACATTTTCTGTGGTTGCTGCTCATTTATCTGTACTATGATTGATGATGATTTCCTGTACTTTTTCTGTGGTTGCCGGTGGTTTGGTCTGTACACTTTCTGTAGTTGTCGCTGCTGGCTGCCGCTACGCTAGGTATGGATGATGTTGGTGATCTTAGGTAAATTTTCAGTGGTTAGTTTTTGTCGGACTGGTAAGATATTATTTTGCTCACAGCTAGTGTTTGGGGCTTACGGAAATGCACTCAGACAAGCGTAGTGGTTTGCTGAAATAGGTAGGGATGAGAGAAATGCAGAGTTTTGCAATTCCATGGCCACGCACCTTCACACGAAGTTTTTTTTTTTTTTTAAGTATATGTTCGTCCCCCCTAGGCAATAGTTCCTCGTTTTCGTTGTCTGGGCTCTCGTTAGCTGCTTAGAATAATAAACCCCATATTATTATTTTTATTTTTTACTCATTTTCATCTTTATTTCACTTGTTACAGGTTAATCTTGACACTCTTGATACTGGGCTGGTTTAGTTTAACATACATATATATTTTTTCCCCCTTGGTTCAACTACTCCCACATCTCAAATTTGTACACTTTCTCTCTCCTCGTCTACACCCTTCCATCATTTTCTTTTATTATTTCAAGTATTTATCACTGTTTTTAATTCACACTCAGTTTTCAGGTCCTCCTCCTCCACCCTCTTCATCTTCCTCCTCCACTTCCTCCTCCTTCACCTCATCCCCTCTACCTACTACCGGTTTCCATATATACACACACACACTATTATTATTATGATTTGTCAGGTTTCTTTGGTTTCAGCTTCTCACTTTTTGGTTTTGACTTATATTATACACACACACTCGCCACCCACCATCACCCTTCGCGCAGTTTTTCAGTTTGTTTCATTGTAATATTTCTGTTTTTTATTTATTTTTTCTCAAGTTCGGTTCATTGTAGTATTAAAATTGTTTCAGCTTTATTTTCTTAAGTTGTCTTCTTGTTTTCTTAAGTTTGTTTCATTTTATCTTTATTTTTTATTTTGTTTTATTGTATTATTTTCTTTAAGTTTGTTTACGTGTTATTATGCATTTATTTTATATTATTTGCTTTATTTTCTTATTTTTTTCATTTTATTAGTTTCTTTTTAGTAGTTTCCATTTCACTCGTCATTTTTGTTGGGGGTAGGATCGAAGCGTAACTGAGGGAGGAAGAGTGCATTGAAAAATATTATAATACATTCTCCTTTACTACGATTTCTTCCCGATTTTCTTCACTTTACGATATTTTTTAGTTTTTGTTCATTATACGATACATGTTCGAACTTAAGGGGTTACATACAGCATTCGTGAACCCTTGAATTACGATGTTGTATTTTCCCACTCATATTACGATACTGTATTTTTCCACTCATTACGATGTTGTATTTTTCCACTTTTATTATGATACTGTATTTTTCCCACTTATTACGATATTGTATTTTGACACTCATATTACGATGTTGTAGTAATTTTCCCCACTTTTATTACGATATTGTATTTTTCCACTCATATTACGATATTGTATTTTTCCACTTATTACGATATATTTTTCCACACTTTTTTACGATGTATTTTTTCCACTACTATGTTGTATTTCCTCACTCTTATTCTTAGTTATGGATGGTTTTATTCAGCTGAGGAGAGACTTAGAGACTTTTTCAGACAGGGGGAGTTAGAGACTTTTTCAAACAGGGGGAGTTAGATATAGCCTTCATTACCTGGTTCACGACAGGAGCGCTCTAGCAAGGTAAATAATATCGCTGGAAGTTAGTGTAAATTAAAAAAAAAAAAAAAAAAGGAAAAGCGTAACCAGACAGTAAATGTTCTCGATATTATCCTCTCCACTGAGATGACTTGTATATTTATTTATTTGCGTTCTTTGCTATTTATTTATGTATTTATGTATACTTTGTTATTTATATATGGATACTTTCTTTGCTATTTCCTTCTTTATGCTTTCTTGCTGTTGATTTATTTTTATTTGTTTATATATTTTTACTTGCCAACTTCAGACGATTTTTCTGCAACATGGAATAAAAAATTTGAACTGGTGTTATAATTATCATTTATTAGCCCCTTCACTACCATGATGCCTTCTTTTTTCATCTTATCGCCATCAGAGGGTTTTATTCAGTATGGAATATCTTCTTTTTCGTCATTTTCCAGTTTGATAATTGCAGTTGGTTATTTTAGAATTTTGCAGTGTACTCAGTTACTCCCAAAGTTCACTCCATGAGTTCGAATACGCATATTTTACTTAATTTGTGTGTTTATTTATTTTTTCCAACATCCAGATAATTAAATTTGCTTTATCGGCGACTTGGAATTAAAGGTGTAACATGTTAGCCTTGGTTCCTCCAGTGATAGAAGTGAGTAGTGGCAAAAATCGTTTGGTATTACTAAAAGCAACAAATAAACCAAAGAAACATCCTTGTAATGAAGAGGTAAAAAAATCGTAGTGAAGAGGTTAAACTTAAAGATCCTCGTAGTGAAGAGGTTAAAAATTCAAAAACCATCGTAGTGAAGAGGTAAAAAAAATCAGATCCTCGTAGTGAAGAGGTTAAAATTCAGAGATCTTTATAGTGAAGAGGTAAAAATTCAAAGACCATCGTAGTGAAGAGGTAAAAAATTCAAAGACCATCGTCGTGAAGAGGTAAAAATTCAAAGATCCTCGTAGTGAAGAGGTTAACAATTCAGAGATCCTCATAGTGAAGAGGTAAAAAAATTCGTAAGACCATCGTAGTGAAGAGGTAAAATTCAGGCTATCTCCTTCCGATTTTATTTAAGAAGAGACTCGAGTAGTGAAGGAATTAGTGAAGGGGATATCTAACTCCTTAACTTTCACCGATTCTTGTTTTCAGGGCCATTTTTCGACTTTCTTCACATTTCAGTCACTTAGCTACAACCTTTCTTTCCTTTCCCGTTCCTCTCTGCCTTGGACTGTTAATATTCCAGTACTCTACCTTTTTTCATAACTTTCCTTGTTCCTGCTACTTCTCTTCACTCAAATTGCAGTCATCCTTTCTTGGCTTTTCAGCTCATCTTTTCGTCCTGACTATTTTCTTGGCAACTCCATTCAACTCCCTTTCAGCTTCCATCGGCGCTCATTCAGATGCCTTCTCTTTTGCCGATTTATTCGCATTCATCTCCACATCTCAGCTTTCTTCAGCCTTTCTTCATTTTTCACACCTTTACACTATTTAACCTATTTTCAGCACCCCTTTTCAGCTTTGTTCAACGGATGGTCAGATTTCAGTCCTATGCTAATTCCACTTCAGGTACATTTCTCAACTTTCATTTCACTTCAGCCTTTCATCTTTACCTTTTCCACTCTAACTTGACCCAAAATTTCCATCTCACAGTCTTGATTGTTGAATTGTAGTATTGAACCGGCATTAGAATATGATGCCGTTTAAGAAGTGGTATGGAGAGGATGTAGAGCCGTTGTATTGTCTTCTGCTACTGCGCTACGTGAAATAAGCAGCAAAATGACAAAAATCTGGAGGCAGGTTAAGGAGAAAGGAGTATAATTCTTTTTCACCTCCACATTTCAGCTTTAACATGTGATCCGGTTTCAGGTCTTGGGCGTATTTCACATGCAGTCTGTCCATCGTAACTTGGCCCAGATTTTCGTCGTAGTGCAGTGTATTTCTCGTAGCTCATTGGCAGGATAGGATTGATATTACCATCCTACATCCTTTCCACAGGACTTTTGGGGGACTCTCTCTCTCTCTCTCTCTCTCTCTCTCTCTCTCTCTCTCTCTCTCAGTATTCATGATGGAGAGTGTTTTTGTACCAGATTGATGTGAACAGAGGATAGGTCTTTCATGAGGTCACTATAATCTTGTACAACTGTGCGATATTCAAGATGGAGAGATGGCAGCTTTAGGACAGTATTCAAGAGGGAGAGATGGCAATTTCCGGCCAGGTTAAATTGAACGGAGTGTATCTTCAAGAGACTTGGTTTAATTTTCGTCTTGTGTTCTCCGCTCCAAATCCGACACCTGTTCTTACAATCGGATACCTTTTCTTCCCTTCTTGTATTTTTTTTTCTGTTCTTATCCCCTAACATCTCTTACTCTCTTCTTCGTCCTTGTCCTTTTTCTTATCTCGTCTTTTTCCTCTTTTGCTCCTTCTTCTGCCATCCTTTTCCCCTCTTCTCTCACTTGCATCTTCCTACTCTCTCGTGTCGGTACTTCTTCCTCCTCACCTCATGCCTTCCAATCTTCCTTTTCTTTCTTTCATCCTTTTTTACTGTGTAATTTTTGCTAATATTTCGAATTTTCTCCACCACTTGTGCCTTTCTTGTGTTACCCCCCCCCCACACACACACTTTTTTTTTCCCCCTTTGTCATTACACTTTCCCCTCATGTCCTTTTCCACATTATTCGTTCTTTTATTATTGCATTTCCATTTTTCTTCCTTTATTCTTTCACCGTCCTTTACTTTTCCTTCCATTATACTCATTCCTTCACTTTCCTTCAGTTATCCATTTCCTTTCATTTATCCTTCCATGTCTTTTTCCATTTTCCTTTCGGTATCCTTTTACTATCCTTCAATATCCTTTCGTTATTTTCCTTATCCTTCAGTTGCCATTCCATTATTTTCTTCATCTCGGTCGTGGACTCCCATTCCTCTGTCTGTTTGATGTGTCTTCTTCCGCTTGTTTGTTGAATCTTTCTTTTTATTGCTGTTTTTGTAACCATATTTTCTCCTCTTATTCTTTTCCTCATTTTCATATTCCTATGCCTTCGTTTTCCTGTTCCTCGTCCTTTTTTCCATTTCTTTACCTTGCATGTTCCTTTGCTTTAGTCCCCCCTTTCCTCTATTTTTCGTCTCCTCTCCAACTTCCTCTTCCTTTCAGCCTCTCTCATTTTTCGTATCCTCTGCCTCTTCCTTTCTTTTCCTTCCTCTTCCTTTCTTTTCCTTCCTCTCTTTCTTCTTTTCCTCGCCTTCGTCATCTCCTCTCCTTCCTCTTCCATCCCGTCTTTTCTTCTATTTCTTCCTCTTCTTCTGCTTTCCTTTGTCGTTCTTTCCTTTCTCTTGTTACACCTTCCTCTCTCTCCTTTTCGTTTCCTTCCTTTTCTCTTCTCCTTTCTTTATCTAGCTTCCTTTTCTGATTATACACTTTGCCTTGTGTACATCCCTTCCATTATTTGTCCTCTTTCCTCTTCCTCCTCCTTTCCCTTCTCTACTTCATCTTTTCCTATTTTTAATGTCTCCCATCTCTGTCTCCTCATTTCACCTTTCCTTCCTTCCTTCCTTCCTTCTGTCCTTCTGTTTCTTCTATTTTTCCTCTTGTTTTCCTTTCTATCTCTTACTTCCTCTTCCCTCATTTCTCTCGCTCTCTCTCCTGCCTTTTCTTGCCTTCAGTCCTCATCTTTTCCTTTCTCGTTGTCACAGTTCCTTTCTCTTCTCTCACCCTCTTTTCCTTCGCTTTCTTTCCTGTCATTTTCTTGCCTCCAGTGCTTCCTGTATTCTCTCTCTCACTCACTTTCTCTTCTCTTCCCTTCTTTCTCTCTTCTCTTTCCTGTCCTTTCTTGAAATCAGTCCTCACCGTTGTATTTTCTCTCTCCCTTCCCTTCTCTTCTCTTCCTTCCTTCCTTTCTCCCACTTTCTTTCCTGTCTTTCCTTGCCATTATTGCTTTTGGTAACTCCTTCTGGTGCAACTTTCGCCTTCCATAGCTAACTCCAACTT
>JAGKTI010021991.1:0-15469 GCA_018397915.1 Birgus latro | reverse complement strand
CTGTATACAGGACGCCCTTTCTGGTCCCGGCAATATGCTAGGCAGCCAAGTTTTCCTCTTTGTTACCATCCCTTTTCCATTTCCAGAAAAGTCTTCTTTTCCTTAACTGCAGCTTCTAAGCCATCATCCCACTACCATGTTAACCTATGTCTTGGCAGGCCCCTTGTCCATCAACACACTGAAGCAGTGGCTCTCAAGAGCAGTCTCTCCATACTGCTTATTAACATTTATGTCTAAAGTTCCCTGTAAATTAAAGAAGAATTGCCTATTTAAGCTTCACTGCTACCCACTGTATGATGTTCATTTGTCAGTTCCCCTAATTTATAGCAGCAACCCATAAACTGTGGTGCTATTTACAAACCCATTCCATGCTTATAGAAAAAGATTAGTTCTTTCATCTTAATTTGGTAGAGATCTTTTTGAAACTTATTCTCCACAGCTCAGTGGCAGAATAAGGAAGTACTACAGTTGTGGATCCTTTCCATAGCACTTCTTCATGACTTGGGTTATACTCCAGTAACAGTTCAACATTTGGTAGAGATCTTTTTGAAACTTATTCTCCACAGCTCAGTGGCAGAATAAGGCAGTACTACAGTTGTGGATCCTTTCCATAGCACTTCTTCATGACTTGGGTTATACTCCTGTAACAGTTCAGCATTCAAGTTGGAGAGATGTCAATTTGGGGCCTAGCTGAGGGGGGAAAAGAGTATACTGTATCAGTACTGCTCCACCTGCCCACCTACCGTAGCAAGCTGGTCAAGCCGGGTGCGGTGATCGTTGTCATGAGCATATTCTGCAAGCAGGTGGAGGAAGTTTGATGTAGGTGGTGTGGTGATGTCCAAGTAGCGGGTCAGGAGATCTCGCAAGCTGACAGTCGGCAGCCGTTCATGAGGCTCCCACGTCTGACTTATGCCTGGTGGATAACAGCCACATTCAAGCAGCTAAGTTTTCTACAAGCAGCTACTGGTGTATAATAGATACAGTACAGTAAACCCTCCATGTACAGCATAGTATGACAGCCAAAACATTTTCTATTTTAGTTCTTGTACAGTATATTGCACTGCTGGGCAAGGGAAAATTAATTTTTGTGGGTAAATGGCAGAGGCAGAAGTGCTTAAATGATGCTAGACAGAGCTAGGCTGATGCCTTAAACACACTGTGTTATGTACCAAGCTGCCATGTGGTTAGTCAGCTGCATCAAACATATACTGTATACCAATCCATTTTCAGTAAAGTATACGAGGTAGTTCTTCAGTTGGCTCATTAGAGCTAATATTTGGTAAAATGAGGTTTATTATAAATGAAGGTTTACTGTATATGAAAGTTTATACTTAAACGAGAAGGCAGCGGTTTATTATAAAGACGGTTCACTGTATATGAAAGTATATACCTGGAGGAGAAAGCAGAAAAGGACACAGTGTGTTGTAGTTGGGAAGAAGAATAAAAATGCACTTAGATGACATGGACATGTGAACAAAATGCAAAAAGAAACTAATGGACAGGGTAGTAGAAAGTGAAGTAATTGAAAGTTGCAAGAGGAAGACATCCAGCCAAATGGAAGAAGTGAGTTAAGTAACATACAGCAGGGAGATCTGATAAAGGAAGATGTGCATTAAATGGAAGAGTGATGTGTAAAGACACAGCAGCCTGGAGATTCTTCTGTCATATGGCCTTCCCTTAGCTCCAATGATTCCATTCTTTATTCTTACTGCCACCAGATGATTACATTAAAAGTTTTGTGGGCCAATAGGTAATGGGTAGTGAGGAGGTTAATGTAGGTCACATCTAACTCCTGCCATTCATTAAGGCAACACCTGGACTGAATAAAAGTGTCTGGAGATAGCATGAATAAATAAATATGTTACCAGAATCATATGGCACAGTAAACTGCAAATCAATTTGTTACTTTCTGGCCATACTCATTCTTCACACTCACCATTCAGCGTGTGAATTTCCTTCAGTAACAGGACTTGTATGGACTGGTCAGGATCTGGGCAATTGGTGAGGCGAGAAATAACAGCATCAACCAGTTCCTTACGGTTGGCTGGCATGATGGCCACATGGTCACCGGGGCTGTAGTGGAGTTCATTGATGCCCCCAGTACTCAACACCACCTGCTGAGTCATTCGGCTGAAAGATGGAGGCAAAACAAATGAAGACGCAGACAGAATAAGTACATTCTCCCTTCAGTTCTACACTTACAGGCAGGCTTCAAGTTTTGAGCAATATCTTTACATCCAGAAACTTTGCATAGTAATAACTTAGTTACCAAGACTCCACAGTATGTCTCCTAAACAGAGGTCCATCCAGTTGAACATATACTAACACTGTGCTGCAACACTACCTGGATCCATATCTATGGATTCACTGTCCCATACTTCCTCTTCACTGCTCAGAAAGTTGGTCCTGAATCCCTTCTACTCCCTCCCAACAATCTCCCTCTGAGCAGAAATTCTCTTGCTACCCAAAACCATATGAGTCAAGACTATATGTAATTCAAGTTCCTTTCTTATTCTGTTCACACATCTAATTTTCTGACACTATAATTTTAGGGACCAGTAGTTTAGGGATACTGAGTAGGAGATGGCGTTGGTAATGAATGGTGAAGGATGGAATATCTCAAATTTGTTGTATGCTGATGATGTAGTACTACTTCCAAATACCAGGCATGAACTTGGTAGACTAGTGCAGAGTTTTGCTAATGTCTGTGAGTGTTGTGCCTTGAGAGTAAATGCAGAAAAGAGTAAAGTGATGGTTATTGAGAGATAAGGTTACTCCCAGTGTGATGTTACAGTGAATGGAAACTGACTGGAATTAATGAGAGAGTTCAAATACCTGGGTACAGTGATGGAAAAAAGAGAAAAATGTGCAAAAGAAGTGGAAAGCAGAGTGACACAAGGAAGGAAAGTAGCTGGTGCCATGAAGGCCTTGAAAAAAAAACAAAAAAACAGAGGTTTGAGTGTTGCAGCTGCATGAGGCTTACGTGAAGGAATGCTAGTGCCAACTTTAACATATACTGTAGATGTGAGACTATGGTGTGACATGACAATGAAAAGTCAGGAGTGAGAGCAGTGGAGATGGGAGTACTGAGGAATGTATGTGGAGTACAGAGAGTGGATAGGATACTAAATAATGTAGTATGTGAAAGATGTGGAGTGAGGAAGTCTGTGGACACCAGAATCGAAGAGAGTGTACTGAGATGGGATGGTCATATGGAGAGAATGGATAACAATAGAGTGGTGAAAAAGGTAAACCTGAGCCAAGCTGAAAGAGGAAGGTGAGGTAGGCCAAGGAGAAGGTGAAGGGATCTGGTGGATGAATGTGTGAGGAAGAGAGCTATGGAAGTTGGTGAGGCTAGGGGACTGACAAGAGATTGAGCTGGCTGGATGAATGTTGTGAGAAGTACATGATCAGGGATTTGGCACCCCTTTTTATGTGACAGAGTTCGGACTTATTCTATTGCATACATTTACGTGAAGCTACAGAATATGGTGAATGTTTTTGGAGTATCAGATAAAGCCAAGTTTCTGGGAGCTTGAATGATGAGTAAATGGAAGTGTGGCCCACTGGACTGGGAAAACTTGGGCTGTCTGGATGTTGCAATGCCTCACCCTGCCCTAGGGTGTGAAAAGAGGTCTGGATGATGATGATGATGAGTAGGAGGCAGGTGGATGCTGGTTGTGTCCAGGTCAGATATACAGTACGGGAAGATCAGCCAGAACAACTGCTAGGAGGGATTGTAGATATAAGCTATTCTGGCAGGGAAGCATAGATGGATATGGTGGTCTGTGTTTGCTGGTTGAGGAAAAAATGGGTGGAATGTGTCATGAATGCAATAAGAGTTAATGAAAGATTACTGTATAGTGGTGAAAATATTGTTTGGTAAATGCATAATTTCATGTATATTGGTGTATGATCCACATGCTGTCTTCGATGGTATAGAAAAGATAGATTCAAGAATGACTTAGCATGTATGGTAGGTACGTGGTATGGGGGATGATGAGAATGTAGTTGTGGGAGGGGACTTAAATGGTCGTGTGGGTGATGCAACTCAAGGATATGAAGGGGTACATAGGGAATGACATATGGTACCAAGAATGTGGAAGGGGAAAGGATACTCAAATTAGGGAAGGCAATGAACATGACTGTGAGAAACATGCATATACAGATATGAAAGAGTGGGTTGATTACATAGGAGTCTGGAGGAAATAGCAGCCACACTGACTATTTCCTGGTTAGGATGGCTGATAGGAGGTAAGTGAGGGATGTTAAAGTTACAAGGAGCAAAGAGTGTGTGCTGTAATACAAATGACTGATATATGGCTTGGTGCTTAAGGAGCAGGTGGTGAAGAGACTTATGCACCTAGGAGGAAATATGCATGATGAAAAACCAAGCAGTAAGGGATGTCTTCTACAGTGAGATGAGTAGAGCTGTAACTAAACAGAGATGTCGACGGAAATGTTAAAAAACAGTGCAGAGCTCTCATGAACAGTCTCCTGGAAGTTACTGATTCGGTGTGTGGATAGACAAGAGGCCCACCATGACATAAGGTAACATGGTGGCAGGATAAGGGTGTGGAAACCACAGTTAAGGAGAAAAGAACACTTTTCTGGGAACTGAAATGGAGTGGTAACATAGAGTCCTTGGCTGCCAAGCACAGGGCGAGAAAGGAGGTATACAAGGCAAAATCTGAATCTCAGGGACTTTTATTGGATAACCTAAATAGTGTTTAAAGAAAGAATATGATATTTAAGGTGGCAAATCAGATGAAGAGGGAAAACAGGGATATTAAATGAGTGCATGAAGATGATGACAGAAAGGCAGTGGTGGATTGTGAGGATGTCAAAGATGCATGGAGAATGGAGAAAGCATCATAACTGAATGAGGAGTTTGACTGGAACAGGGAAAGTTTGGAGTCAGTGGATCCAGTGTTTGGCCGTTGGTCCTTCATGCTGCTACTGTGAGCAGGGCAATAAGCAGGATGTAGCTGGAGAAGGCAGCAGCTGTGTTTGGGTCAACTGCTGAAATGCCAAAGGCCTCTGGAGATAAGGAGTGGGTTTGGTTATTGAGTTGATAAATACAATACACAGTAAACCCTCATTAATTCGTACCTCAATATTTCGTAATTTGGGATAACTCATAGAGGCTATCATGGAAAATTTAAAAAAAGAATCAACTCATTTACAGTGTATAGTACACTACTGAATAGCAATCTAAGTGTGAGTAGTCTAAGTGCTCAAAGTGTTCAGCATTTTTATTAGAAAAGTGTTCTGAAAAGTGACCTATAGCCCCCCAATCCACCTCTTCACCCTGCCAAAGGCCTCCTCCAAGCTTGAATACTTCCCTGCAGTACCAAAACAAAGTAAGGTTCTATTAGTTTTACTTTTATTTTTTTCTCAATGTACAGTACTGTATTGTATAATGTGTTTTGGAGGGAGTGGGGAGAAAAGCCCCATTAACTCGTAAAAATGCTAACTCGTGGAGGGTTGGAACCCAATTACCACGAGTTAACAAGGGTTTACTGTATATATTGTTCCAGACGACTGGCTGAAAGATGTATTCACAAATGTGTTGAAGAGGAAGGGTGATGTCCTGGAAAGAGGAAATTATAAAGGGATAAAACTTTTGAACCAGATAATGACTGATGGAGAGAGTCCGACATAATATGATTAGGGAGAGAGTAAATAATGATGAGATGCAGTTTGGGATTAGGCCAGGCAATGGGACCGCTGATGCCATATTTGCTGTCTGACTTCACGAAAAATATATAGGAAAGAATGGGTAGCTGTACTTTGTTTTTGTTGATTTAGAGGAAGCGTTTGACAGAATCCCTAGGGAGGTGGAAAAGTGGGCAATGAGAAAGCCTGGGATCAAGGAGTGGCAGGTTTGAGTAGTTATGGCCATGTATGTGGGTGCTCACACCCAGGTGAGAGTGATGGAGGTTTGAGTGATGAGTTTTACATGACCATTGGTGTGCATCAGGGGTCAGTCTTGAGCCCCTTATTGTTTGTTATGATGCTTGAAGCTCTCTCACGTGACTTTAGAAATGGGCTCCCATGGGCGATGCTGTATGCTGATGACTTGGTGTTGATTGCAGAGAATGTAAGGGGGGTGGAGGAAAGAATAATGAAGTGGAGAGGCAGAATGGGGAACAAGGGTGTGAGAGTAAATGTGGATAAAAACAAAAGTGATGATATCAAGGGCTGGTGGTGGTACTGTCAAAGCAAAAGGATAGTGGAAATGTGTGATTTGTCACAGAGGTGAGCTAGTTAACTCCACTTTGTGCAGTATTTGCAATAAGTGGGTGCATAAGAGATGTAGTGATATTAAAGGTAGACTACGAGATGATGTTGATTTTGTGTGTTCTTTGTGTGTGTTCTTTGCTGTGTGTTAGGAGTGTAGTGCTGTATGGTAATGAGACCTGGGCAGTAATGGAAGAGGACATCCATAGGCTCAAAAGTACAGAAATGATAATGATTAGATAGAGTTGTGGTGCATCCTTGAATGTGACACCTGGAGAGGCTAAATTTAAGATTGATGAGTTGAGAGGAAGGATGGGACTGGAGTGTATTGGTGGTATGATAAGGAGGGGTAGATTTAGGGCATGTGGAGAGGATGGAGGATGATAATTGGGTGCGGGAAGTGAGAAGTGTGAACGCTAGGGGTGAGGTTGTGAGAGGAATCTGAAAAAGATATGGGATGAGGTCATGGTCATGGAGTGTGATCTCAGGGATAAGGGACTGAATAAGGAGGGAGATAAGGGACTGAATAGGGAGGCAGGCAAAGATCGGGCAGCATGAAGAGTTGCCACTGGGTGACCAAGGATGATGCAAACAGGATGCTGGAGCCTTTATAAATGATACAAATGAACGGGTTAATCAAACATGGTCAGTCATTCCGCAAGCCTTACATAGTTACAGTATTCAGAGGGTATGGTTCTTTACATCTTCCAGTAACACAGCCACAGTTGATTTATTTCCCTACCAGAGCAACACAATGAGTAGATTCATTTGTAGTGACAGTTTTTCAGCTTCACTCCAAATTCTGCAACATGTGTCACACTGCTTTTCTAAACAATACCTTCCATACAGTGTTCATTCAAATTTTCATCAGTGTGTCTACATTTCCCAGTCTTACTCCATAAGACTGTAGCTGTGCACTACAGCAACAATTCAGTGCAACAGATTCAGAGGCATACAAGTTAAATCAGATCCTGACAGCAAAATATTGCCAAGCATCAGGTTTTGCTCTTTGTTTAGCAGTGCCTCCAACCCCTGAGCATAATACAGAGTAAGTCCTTGTGTACATCACCTTTTCTTCTTTCTTTTTTGTAGAGTATTAAGATGATAGTAAGTTACAGCAAAATTGCCTCAGAATGTTTTATTACTACCTGTACAGCTGACCTGCCAGTTTCACCAAATCTACAATACAAGTTGTATGAAAAAAGTTGGTATTTTGGGGCACACCTCTAACACACAGTACACTGTAATTAGGACTTACTACATACTGATGCCAAGTCTTATTTCACTGCCCCAAACTCAGTCATCCTGCACACTCATTCACATTACACAATGCACCTGGAATGCCTGTTTTCTGTAGTGGTTCCTCTCTTTAACTCACTGAAGCTGGGAATGTTTTAATTTTATTAACTCACTGAAGCTTGGAATGTTTTAATTTTATTAACTCACTGAAACTGGGAATGTTTTAATTTTATTAACTCACTGAAGCTGGGAATGTTTTAATTTTATTTTTGCCAGCTCCTGATGATTTTACTTAGCACAGGATGGATTTCTCAGTCGAGGAGAGTCAGATATAGTCTTAATAAACCCTTTCAATATGAAACCTTTCCTACATTGAACAAAATAATTTGGTAGCAGCAAGAGTAAACTAAAAGGACATTGCCTGGATTAACAAATAATGTTCCTGCCCTTCTCAGAGGTAGAGGATTAATGATAATTAACTTGTCAATGAAGTATGGACCAGATGGAAAGAATATTTTGAATGCGTGATGAATGGGAATAGAGAGAGCAAAGCCACTGTAAACATGACTGGTTTTGGGGGTGTGCAGAGCAGGAATGCAGTGCCAGGAAACATGACACTTGCACAGGTGAAGAAAGCTGTGAAGTGGCTGAAAAATGGGAAAGAATCTGGGGTTGATAAGGTGTATGCAAAGATGATTAAGAGTAGTGGAGAGTGTGGAAGGAAGTGCTTGATGGAGATATGTAAGATGGCATGGATGAGTGAAACTGTGCCAGCAGAGTGGGTAAAGGCTGTGATTGTTCCCCTGTACAAAAATAAAAGTGTGTGAAGTGAGTGCAAGAATTTTTGTGGCATAAGTTTATTGAGTGTGGTAGGGAAGGTATATGGAAGAATTATTATAGAGAATGTAAAAGAGATATCAGAAGGCCATGTGAGTGATGAACAGGGTGGCTTTAGGAGTGGCAGAGGATGTGTGGATCAAATATTTGCAGTAAGACAGATAGTGGAGAAGGCATGCAAAAAAGACTCAAAGGTGTTTATGGCATTCATGGATCTGGAAAAACATATGACAAAATAGACAGAGAGAGACTATTGAAGGTTTTGTGCATGTATGGTGTAGATGGTAAGCTGCTAGGTGCCCTCAGAGCTTTTATGATGGTAGTGAAGCGTGTGTAAGGATAAATGGGCATCTAAGTGAATGGTTCACGATCGATGTGGTCATGTGACAAGGTTGTGTGATGTCCCCATGGTTGTTCAATATATATATGTGGGTGGGGTGATGAAAGAAGTAAAAACATGAGTAATAGAGAGAGGGATGGTGTTGGTAATGAATGGTGAAGGATGGAATATCTCAAATTTGTTGTATGCTGATGATGCAGTACTACTTGCAAATACCAGACAGGGACTTGGTAGACTAGTGCAGAGTTTTGCTGGTGTCTGTGAGTATCATGCCTTGAGAGTAAATGTAGAAAAGAGTAAAGTGATGGTTATTGAGAGAAAAGGTGACTCCCAGTGTGATGTTACAGAGAATGGAGGGAGACTGGAATGGGTGAGAGAGTTCAGATACCTTGGTACAGTGATAAAAAAGAGGGAAAAATGTGCAAAAGAAGTGGAAAGTAGAGTGACACAAGGAAGGAAAGTAGCTGGAGCTATGAAGGCCTTGATAAGAAACAGATGCTTGAGTGATGAAGAAGTGTTACTGTCAACTTCAACATACGGATGTGAGACTATGGTGTGGCATGAACATGAAAAAGCAAGAGTGAGAGCAGTTGAGATGAGACTATTGAGGAATTTATGTGGAGTACAGAGAGTGGATAGGATACGAAATAATGTGATTCATGAAAGATGTGAAGTGAGGAAGTCTGTGGACACCAGAATCAAAGAGAGTGTACTGAGATGGTATGGTCATGTGGAGAGAATGGATAACAAAAGAGTGGTGAAAAAGATCTAGCTGAGTGAATTTGAAGGAAGGAGGAGGAGAGGTAGGCCAAAGAGAAGGTGAAGGGATATGGTGGATGAGTGTGTGATGAAGAGAGGTATGGAAGTCGGTGAGGCTAGGGGACTGACAAGAGATCAAGCTGGCTAGATGAATGTTGTGAGAAAAAATGCATGATCAGGGATTTGGCACCCCCTTTTTAATGTGACAGTGTCCAGACTGACTCTATCGGATACATTTACGTGCGGCTACAGATGTGGTGAATGTTTTTCGCGTATCAGACAGAGCCAGGACTCTGAGGGCTTGAATGATGAGTGAATGGAAGCATGGCCCATTGGATTGGGCAAACTTGGGCTGTCTGGACATTGCTACTCTTTCCCCCTGCCCTAGGATGGGAAAGGAGGCCCGGATGATGATGATGATGATGATGATGAACTTGTCAGTGACACTGCAGTTTATTGTGGCTTTTTAAAACAGAAGAACTAAAGTATTCAAAACAGAAGACCTAATGATCTGAGATTTGTTCCCAAATATTTGAAAGTTTTCTATACAACTAGTGATGCAAAGTGGGTGAAACTGGTAAATCACCTTTCTGGATAGTAGTAAAGGTTTATTGAATAAGTTTTCAGTAATTAATTGCAGATTTAATAGAAAACTTGGGAATATAAAAGAAATAACATATATCAATGATTTTCTGTAAAAAGAGGAATAAATAAGGAAAACAGGGGGCATTTATATGCTGGCAGCAATGAAGAAAAAAAACTTATACAGAAACAGAAAAGACGTACAAGAAACGGACATGACAAAATATTATACAGTGCAGCACACAAGTGACAAATGAGAGTACATACCTAGCTTTTTCCCCATGCAGATTTCTTGAAGCCAGTACCTGACATGAACGCACTCGTTTGCTGTGGGTGCGGGACAAACCTATAAGGCAAGAACATTCAAAAGTTAGCCTTAACATATGAGCAAACATACTGAGTAACATATAAATAGGCAGATATATAGATAGACTGACAGGTAGGACAGTTATGAAATCAATAGATGGACAGACATACTACAGTATTTGTTGGACAAGACTAGTACCGTATTGGCTAGTATTCAGGATTTTTGTTTTCATTACAGTGACTCTCCTTTCACTATAGTAATCTGATCCTTAATTGTTGCTGTAGATGTGTTCTCAGGAAATGCTACTTCAATCAAAAATTTCATAATGAGAAAAAATATACAATAGCAAAACCACATCTAATCTGAACAGCACACAAGAATGCATTGTATCTTATAATTAGAAGGTACACATGTATGAGTACAGACTATATTATCTTTCAATATGATCCTTCATTTCATATTATAAATGCTTAATAATGGGCAATTAGTATGCCATGTGAAGTGTTCCTAATACTGTATATGTAGATGTTGGACTGGATGGAAAAAAAAAAAAAGTTATATTAGTGGAGCCAGGATTTGGGGGATTTGATTGATGTGTGAATAACTGTTTTTCTCATATCACTGGGCATGCTGTTGATAATTCTCCCACTTCTGAACCTTTTCTTTCTTTGTTCTGAATCCTACCTCATCTGTCTTTAAGTGGGAAAAAAGGTCATGATGATGATGATGATGATGGTGATGACTCATAGATTGACTGATTGACTGAGTGAGTGAGTGGGTGAGTGGGTTAGTGAGTGAGTGAGTGATTGATTGATGATAATGATCATGTTGATGATACTAATGATGACTGATGATGATGATGATAATAATGATGACTGATGATGATGATGATTCATGATGATGATGATTCATGACGATGATGGTGATGACGATGATGGTGATGACGATGATGGTGATGACGATGATAATGATGACGATGATAATGATGATGATGATGATGACTGATGATAATGATGATGATGACTGATGATAATGATGATGATGGACAGTGATAATGATGATGGTGAAATCAGTGGATTCAGATCCACAAGAGTGGACTGGAACAAGATGTAAAACAGTAAGGGAGGCTATACCAGATTTTTTTGCAGGTTTAGTATCTGACTTCCATTAACTACTTTACAAATGCCCCTCCTCATTATCCTGTTTCATTTTTCACTTTTCTTCCCTTCTCATCCCTTTCCATCTCATTTCCTTCCACTTTACTTCTCTTATCCTAACTTCCCATTTCTTTGATTTACTTCACTTCATTACCTTCCTCTTCATAACTATAAACGACAAGAGAATGATAACTAAAAGCACATTAAGAGAGAGACTGTCCAGGTGCCTGAGGATGCAAAGTGGACATATGAGGATTGACTGAGACCAAATAGTGAGGTGAGAGTGCAAGAGACTGGGAGTATGGATTGGGTACAAAGGTACAACACCAATTTTACAGCAGCTTTGGTTCCAGAGTCTAGCCGGATAATCCATTTTACCGCACTAAATGAGGCCACATTATGTCATCTATAATAATTCAACAGGAATCAACAGATCTCATGTATAATAATTCAACAATACACCTCTGACCCACTATCTTTAAGTGTATTCACACTCATGTTCTAATTTAAGTTCTTTATGGAAAAACTGAACCTATGTTCATTATCACGGTACCTGATAGGCTTACTTCATCCAGCACTGTCAAAACCATTCTATCATCACTTGATCAGGCTAAGTACTCTTACCATCTTTTTTATCATCATCATCATCCAGACCTCTTTTCCCATCCTAGGGCAGGAAGAGAAGTAGCAATGTCCAGACAGCCCAAATTTGCCCATTTCAATGGGCCATGCTTTCATTCACTCATCATTCAAGCCCCCGGAATCCTGGCTCTATCACATACGCCAATAACATTCACTACGTTCCGTAGCTTCACATAAACGTATTCGACAGAGTCAATCCAGACGCTGCCACATTAAAAAGGGGTGCCAAATCCCTGATCAAGAACTTCTCACAACATTCATCTAGCCAGATCAATCTCTTGTCAGTTCTTAGCCTCACCAACTTCCAAATATCTCTTCCTCACACATTCATCCACCATATCTCTCCACCCTCTCCTTGACCTACCTCACCTCCTCTCTCCTTCAAATTCACTCAGATATACCTTTTCACCACTCTATTGTTATCCATTCTCTCCACATGACCATATCATATCAGTACACTCTCTTCGATTCTGGTGTCCACAGACTTCCTCCCTCCACATCTTTCACGAATCACATTATTTCGTATCCTATCCACCCTCTGTACTCCACATACATTCCTCAGTAGTCCCATCTCCACTGCTCTCACTCTTGACTTTCAATATAATGCAACACCATAGTCTCAAATCCCTATGTTAAAATTTGGCACTAACACTCTTTCATGTATGCCTCATGCAGCTGAAACACTCAAGCCTCTGTTTCTTATCAAGGCCTTCACTGCACCAGCTACTTTTCTTCCTTGTGTCACTCTACTTTCCACTTCTTTTGCACATTTTCCTCTCTGTTCTACCACTGTACCCAGGTATTTGAACTCTCTCACCAATTCCAGTCTCCATTCACTGTAACATCGCACTGGGAGTCACCTTCTCTCTCAATAACCATCACTTTACTCTTTTCTACATTTACTCTCAAGGCACAATGCTCACAGACATCAGCAAAACTCTGCACTAGCCTACCAAGATCTTGTCCAGTATTTGCAAGCAGTACTGCATCATCAGCATACAACAAATTTGAGATATTCCATCCATCACCCTTCATTACCAATGCCATACCCTTCTCCATTACTTGTGTTTTTATTTCTCTCATCACCCCATCCATATATACAGCATATTGAACAACCATGGGGACATCACACAACCTTGTCGCATGCCCACATCCATCGTGAACCATAAACCCTTACACATGTTTCACTACCATTATAAAAACTCTTGACAGCACCTAGCAGTTTACCATCTACACCATACATGTGCAAAACTCTCCACAATCTTTCTCTGTCCACTTTGTCGTATGCTTTTTCGAGATCCACGAATGCCATAAACACCTTATGGTCCTTATCACAAGCCTTCTCTGCTATCTGTCTTACTGCAAATATTTGATCCACACATCCTCTGCCACTCCTAAAGCCACCTTGTTCATCACTCACTAGGACTTCTGATATCTCTTTTACTTTCTCTATGATAATTCTTCCATATACCTTCCCCACCACACTCAATAAACTTATGCCACGATAATTCTTGCACTCACTTCGCTCACCTTTTATTACCGTACAGGGGAACAATCACAGCCTTTTTCCACTCTGAGGCCACAGTTTTACTCCTCCATGCCTTCTTACATATCCCCAACAAGCATTTCATTCCACTCTCTCCACTACACTTCATCATCTCTTTATACACCTATCAACCCCAGATGCTTTCCCATTTTTCAGCCGCTTCACAGCATTCATCACCTGTGTGAGTGTCACGTCTTCTGGCACTGCATTCCATCTCTGCACACCCCCAAAACCAATAATGTTTACAGCCGCACTGCTCTCTCTGTTCCCATTCATTAGATTTTCAAAATATTCTTTCCATCTGGTCCTTACTTCATCCCCATGGGTTAATAATCTACCACCTACATCCTTCACACCATCACATTTCTTTCTGCTTTCACTTCTACATTTCTGCACCTCTTTCCAGAATAACACCCTATTTTCAGAGTAGTTTGCAGTAATTTTTCTTCCTAGATCATCATTTACCTTCTTCTTTTTCCTATTCACTAGTCTCTTTACATGCTTCTTGCTCTCAGTATACTCAGTTCTTAATTCAACTGAACCCCGGTCCTGTAACTACTTT
Organism: Birgus latro; assembly: GCA_018397915.1. Lineage (NCBI taxonomy): Eukaryota > Metazoa > Arthropoda > Malacostraca > Decapoda > Coenobitidae > Birgus > Birgus latro. The sequence continues at coordinate 1,255 of JAGKTI010021991.1, read as the reverse complement.
AGCCACTTCTTCCTCTTTTCCTCCACTTAACCTCATCATCCCACCATAACGTACCTTTCTTCTTTGTTGTTACTCTTGCCACACCACACACCGCTCCAGCATTCCTAACTAAGCAGTCCCTATATGCATTCGACAGGCTGTCATGATCCATTTTATTCCAGTTCACTGATTTTAACTCCTCCTCTACTTTGGTCCTGTAATCATCTGCCAATTCTTTGATCCTCAGCTTCTCAACTCTTAGTCATTCTCCCTGACTGCTCCTCTCTCTCCTGATCCACCTCACTCCTCTCAGCTTGATCTTGCATACTCATATGATCTGACAGACTTCCACATCGTCCCTCACGGCCCTCGTATTAACAACCATTCCCAGCATCGATCTCTCAACGAGCCCGTAATCAGTCAGGCTTCTTTCAACACGATCCCCGTTCCCTCTATACCATGTATAATTATGTGCATCTTTGTGTCTGAAATACGAGTTACAAATACATAACCTCCTCTCCTGACACATATCCTTAAGTCGCTTCCCATTATCATTTTCTCCCGGTACTCCATTATAACCCATTATGTTATCCTCAGGACCAGTTACTACTCTTCCATTCATATCATGCATTACGATCACTTTATAGTTCCTGGGCATTTCTGCCACTACTCCATCCAGCTCATCCCAAAACCTGTCTTTCTCTCTCTCACTCCTGTCCTCACACGTTGCATACACTACAATCACTACGACTTTCACCTTCTCAAACTTGAAACTGACATACATACAGCTCGAGCTGACACATTTGTAGTCTCTCATTCTACTCTCCCACACCTCATTCATCAACAAAGCAACTCCTTCCTTGCATCCTCCTTGCCCATTCATGCCCGATCTTACACATTTCGCACCCTCTCACTCCTCCACTTCACACCCTTTCATCTTTGTTTCACACAATGCCATCACGGCATTTCTCGCACTTTAAATACATTCATCAGTGCCACCCTCTTGCTCTCCTCATTCACACCTCTCACATTCCACATGGCCATGTGAATCTGCCCATTTGGTTGGGGCCTGGGCAGGTATTGGGCCCTCCGAAGCTCTCTGAAACAACTGCCATAATTAAGTGATTTTGGATAGAGGAACCTGGGGGACACTTAATTTTGCCAAAAAAAAAAACGATTATATGGTTACCACCCAGCGTAGTAAACAGGTTCCTGGGTACAGGAAACCATTTGGCTTGTCACTCAGTGTAGAGATCATATGGCATTTCTACAATGA
>JAGKTI010021990.1:0-15470 GCA_018397915.1 Birgus latro | reverse complement strand
GAGGTAGGCTGAGGTGGTTTGGACATGTGGAGAGGATGGGGGATGATAATTGGGTACAGAGGGTGAGAAGTGTTAATATTTGGGGAGGGGTTGGGAGGGGTAGACCGAGAAAGACATGGGACGAGGTCATTAAATGTGACTTAAGGGTTAAGGGACTGAATAGGGAGGCTGCCAGAGATCGAGCAGCGTGGAGAGCCGCCATTAGGTGACCAAGGCCGACACATGCAAGCATGTTGGAGCCTTCAAAAACGAAGGCTAACAATCCTTGCTTGCATTCTGTGCATGGCCAAGAATAATATAGCAAATATGATGGAGAAATTTACAAAGATGACTGGAACTGGGCTGAAAACATAATATGCAATGAACATAATCCTACTGTATTCTTCCCAAGGTTGTATTGTCTGATTTATTAGTTGCATGGTTTCATACTTGGATGAAGTCAACTTAACGTGTGCACTAATATTTAAGTTCATGCTAGGTAATGGCTGGAAGTACATGTGTATGTGTGGTTGAGAATGGCATAGTGGTTTCTAGTGGGCAAAGTGGATAGTGAAGGTGTCAGAATTGCACAGTAATCTTGTTAGATGTGTAAACCAGATGCTGATGAATGGGTTGGAGGTGTGTCTGGGCAAGTCACAAAAACTGATGTATTGTGAGCAACCTAGAAAGACTGTGAATGTCCAATGCTTTGATGTTGGATGAGTTTATCTGGAGCAATGTGAAGTTCCAATGATGAGGGGTCGTGATCTTTTATGACAGCCATTTCACAAGGGACTGTCTCAGTTGGCTGAAACGTGAAGATGTATGCAGGACAAAGGTGAAATGCATGTAATGATGTACGGCATTTGTGTTCAATTGTTGTTTCACTAGTGAAAGTGACAGCGTCCTGTTTCTTGGACACCATGGTGATTTCTGTTTTGACGTTGATGGTGACTAATGAACCATCTTTCTTAGAAGGAAAATGATATATTTGATAGACTGAGAAAAAATCATCTGTTGTGAAAGGTACATGAACTACTATTGATATTGAGTGTTGCTTCCAAATATGAATGATATAACATCAAATATCTTTCCTCAAACGAAGGGTTCAAACCATGCATAGGTATGCCCTGACTATTTTTTTTTTTTTTTGTGTCCGACTCTGGGCATAGGCTTTCACAGCCTGCTATCTTGATAGCAGTCCTCCTACATACCATACACCTCTACATGTCACCACTTCGGCGCTAACACCCACCGTCCATATTGAATACATGCTAGGGCTGTCTCATACAGGACTGGTGTATTGGTATTAGCGGGGGTATTTTTAAGACATGTCGGCGGGGCTTCTGGTAGATCAGGAAAGCCTAATTTAATGAAATTCAAATCCTTAAACTGTTCCCTGCTCCAGCAGGGATTTGAACCTGGGTCCTACTTGACGGAGATTGTGAATTGGTAGTAAATTAACGGTAATCCTTCCGTCACCAGCATTAGCATTTTCTTTCATGAAAGACTGATAATACGCTCTAATACTGTCTAACTGTAGTATTATTAAATCAATACGCTCCATGATCACTGAGAGGTGTTGGAATAGTGTATTGTTACCTAGAGTTGATTTATCTGCCTTACTTAGGTTCTTTACAATCGTCAGCATTAAGGCTTTGGGTATCAGCCAACGTATGTTGATATGACAGAATTTGTGCAGTTTTGTTAAATTTGTCATTTATTTCCTCCAGATCATTTTCTGTAGCTAACCAAAAATGTTGCCTATAATTGCTCCACCTATGTTGATGTTTCCTGCCCTAAGTGTGTTACTCCCACCTGATGGGATGTCCTGGATCATGGTGCACATTACGTGCTTAGCCTGTTCTAGATTCCAGTCAGTTCACCTTATTAATTCAGCCACTTCCTGTGTGGGGTGACCATGTAAAGAAGGGCATTTTAATACTTCTTGCAGAGTTCTAAGTGATCATGATATTTTCTGTAACATTATTGGTAGGTCTTCCAGTACGTCCAAACTAATCTTGGTATTCATTATGTCCTGTACAACTGCCGTTGAGGCTGTTGGGGCGATCAAGCACCCTTGTCTGATTACATGTTGAGGGTGTGAGGTGATCCTCTTGATATCAACAGGAACATGATCCATGGAATATTTCGCCTCATCTTTACCTACCAAGAGAACAATTGTATTAGCTATCTAATCTACTGTTGTTAGCAAGTTAAGCTAAAGGTGATGACAGTGATGATGAACACTACAGTTATCTCGACCTGTTTAATCGTATTACCTATAAAAGGAGTCTAAATCGATTCCTAAGTCAAGCAAATGCCTTGTTATCGTGAGAGCTGTATTGGTTGCACCTGTGTTTGTCTGTTTGGTATGCGACAGCAATTTATTCCGATATGTGTTAATTGCTTCTGGCTCATTTTCATCATGTGTACAAGGCTTTTCGGTCGTGTCCGGTGCTTTATAACTGTAAGCAAAATTTCTTGAGGCCTTTTTAAAGTGATCAGTATGATTTTGTTATCGTTACTCGATGGTGACATAATCACTACCTCATTGGCTGTTCTCTTAATGACTCTGTATGGGCCTTCAAATTTCGGTGACAGTTAATTTTCTCTATTGTGAATGACGCCAAAGACAGTATCACCTATGTTGATGTTTGTTTCTTTTGTTTTCTTATTAAATGATTCTGTCATTTCTTACTTGGACATTATTAACTTTCTTTGCCTTTGTGTGTATTTCTTGAAAATCATGTAAGCGAAGTTTAGGATAGTCATCATAATTGTATAAGGGAATTTGTTTGCCTTCCAGTGTCTCATAAGGGAGCCGTTCGTCTGACCTGTAAGTGAGGTGTGTCTCCTATAATTCTGTTAATTGCACAATTAATTGATGCTTGATCACGGGGGATCCAAGCATCCCAGTTTGCATAATATTCATTAAGGATGTGCTGTAGTACATCTAATATATTTTTTTATTTTGTCTTTTCATCAATACACTGGAAGCTGGATAGTACGCCAAGACATTATGCTTCTTTTTATTGTATTGTTTATATATTTCTTGCAAAATTTCAGAGATAAATTCATCACCATTGTCACTGATTAGCACCTTTGGTGTGGTGAATCTGCAGATAACACTATCAATGATTACCCGCGTGACTGTTTCTGCTGTTGTATCCTTAACTGAAACCAAGATCGCATATCGTGAGGAAAGATCAGTGGCAAGAAAAAGATATTGATTGTGATTGGTAGGTAAGGGTAACTTAAGTAAATCAACCGCGACAATGTCCTATGGTGGGTTAGGTACAGGATGTTTCCCTATAGAAGCGGGTGATAACGTATAACCTTTGTGTCTTGCACATGTCTCACATTTGTCTATGTGATTATACATGTCTTTGCGTAATGTTGGCCAGTAATCTGACATCCGGGCCAGCCTGACTGTCGTGTCCTTGCCAGGATGCCCTGCATGTGGACTACCGTGCATTATCCTTAAAATGTGAGGTATCATTGTACTAGGAATTACTAATTGACTAATATTTCTTCTATGATTTGGTTATCCTGGATTTACCCTATATAAGGTACTGTTTACCATTGTGAATTGTTTAAGTGGTACATATAACTTGGGTAATTGTACATCATCGCCTGACTCGAGATGATATATTACTTTAGACCATACTGGGTCCTGTCTTTGTGCCTGTGAGATTTCTTGATTAGTAGGGATCGTTTCACCTTTGTTGGAGAGTAATTCCCGTGGACTTATTGTAGTGACATTAGCTGACAGATTTCGCAATAAGGCATCTGCTGCCAAACTTGCTTAACCTTTTATGTAGTGAATATTTACATTGTAATTCTGGATTTTTACGTTTCCATCATGCTCTTCTCCCAGAGAGGAGTTTTTCTTGGAAAATGCCCAGAGAGGCTGGTGGTCTGTGAACATGTGAATTTCGTCTATTGGCAAAAGCAATGTGTTGATATTTTCCTCGTTTATCGTCTTGCATTAATACAGCACTTAAACCTTTGAGGGAGGCATCTTTGCAAATTATGAATGGTTTTGTGAAATTAGGATAGGGTGCACATGTAAGTTTATCTTTTAATTCATTAAATGCTATTTATGTTCCTCTTCCCACTGAAATACTGCTTGTTTTTCAGTAGTTGAATAATGGTTCTATTATGTGAGAGAAGTGTTCTGTGAACGATCTGTAGTATCTTGCTAGACCCACATTTGTGGGTTCAGGGAAATCCATTACTGGTTGAATTTTGTCCTCAGAGGTATGGGTACCTCCTGCATCAAGTCTGTGGCCTAGGAATTTAATTTCCTTAAAGCAAAATTTGCATTTAGGCAGCTTAATTTTAAAACCAACATTGGCAGCTTGTGTAGGAACTGGTCTAATTTCTGTAGATGTTCATCTATAGTGTGTGTTGCGATTACGATGGTGTCCAAGTACCATCACCAAATATTCCTGATAGTACACTATTCGTTAATCATTGGAATGTGCCTGGAGCTGTCCTGTATCCCATCGGCATTCTTTTATACTGATAATGCCCACTGTCTGTAGAGAAAACAGTGTATTTGCGGGATTCTTCATCTAGCCCTATCTGATAATAGCCACTAAGTAAATCGATTGTTGAAAAGACCATATTTTCTGGTCCAATGTTGTGCAGGACATCACTTAACAATTTCATGAGAAAACAGTCGGGAATGGTTTCTTGATTAAGTTTGCAATAATCAACAACTGCCTGCATTTCTCCATTTTGTTTGGGGAAAAAAAGAGTGGTGCATTCCATGGGGATATTGAAGGTTCAGTGATTTCCAAACTTAACATTTCATCCACATACTGCTTTGCTAGTGCATGTTGTGAGTGTAACTAACTCTGTACTCTGACACATAGATTGGTTGTATATCCTGTTTTTCATTAAAATGGTGTTGTATTAGATTTGTAAACCCTAAGTTTTCACCAGGTAATGCAACAGTCTGTCAATGCTTCTGTAGTAAATCTAATAAATAATTTTGCACATCAGAATTATCTGAGCAAACCAAATGCTCCTTTATGCACTCTCTGTCTGACGAGTTACTCTGCTTGACGCTCCCGCTACTGCCACTTCACTTATAGGAGCTGAACAGATCTCTAACCTACAGATACAAGTTCCTTTTTTAATTTTCACATCTCCATTCGTGGTGTTAGCTAAAACGACATTAGTCTTCCCCTTGTCATTTATCCAACATAGGGCACTTCCTATCAAAAGGCCATGTATTGTAATAGCCTCTTCTAATACAATGACGTTACAGTTTCTCAATTGACTCCTACTCGTAACTTGCATGAATGATTTTGGTGGTAAATATATAATTAATGCTTGCTGGGTGAGTGAGCGAGTCACAGTTGGATTGTGGGTGAGAGGCTGAAGTCAGCTTGTGAAGGCTGGTCTAAGTCTCCGTTTTCTTTGAGATATTGTATGTCAGATTCTACCTTATTTGTGTTGTGTGTAATTGCTCTTGTGACTGTAGTTTTTCTATAATTGTTGGTTGTAGTATCTGGACATGAAATTTCATCTATGAATGCGCTGTCGTAGTTATTTCCATTATATTTTGTGCCCTCATTGTATTTAGTCGAAGCAGCACATTTCCTCTATTTCATAATTTTTCTACTACTTAAAAGGTGGTAGTGAATGATTTTGTGATGTCTGTGACTTTCATATTTAACTTAATCATAACAATAACTGGTATTTCTTTACCATCCACTGTGTATAATTTTAAATCTGATTTTCCATAAACGTCACTTTTTTTTTCTCTCAAAAAATTCTTTCTAACTCATCTTGCATTATTAAATTCACTGGCGAGCCTGAATCCAGATATAATGAAATCTCTTCTTCATATACAGCAAAGACCAAAATGCTTTCACTTTCAAAAATACTTCCTATGTTTACTATTTGTTTGTTTTATATGTTGTCGTCTTTTGAGCTTGTACAACCTTCCCCCGACCTACAGATAGATACCAGTTTTTCTCTTGTATTACAGTCTGAGGTCCAGTGACAGGAAGCTTTGTTTCCTGCAATACGGTTCAAACACTTTTGCCTGTCTTCTTTATTCCTAATGTAATACTCAGCTTTTGTGTGACCTGGATTTGCGTAATAGTAACAGAGCGTGTCACTTGAGTTCAACCTACTATACCAGTAGCGTTGGCTAGTGTCTCTTGTGCCCCGCCCCCTACTGATGCCCCGCCCTCTTCCAGCTCTACTCGTTGCTGATTGGCTGAGATAATTATTCTTCTTATTGATAGAATAATGAGCCTTACTACAAAATAGTATCGTATTATTTACTTTGAATTAATTTCTGTATGACAAAGGAAGCACTAAAATTTGCTAACTGAACCAAAATCAGTGTGAAAAGAACCAGCCCGCCTCCTCCCCTGACTGCAGTTGAGTTCTGGCGCCAAGAAATTTCAGAGCTTGGCAATAACACATCGCAGCTGTACCGCTATGACTATTAAACATATTTATTCGTCTAGCTGTCATGTCTGGTAAGTTACCAAGGTATCATAACCATATTGTAATTTGCCTTATTTCCTACATTAATTTCATTAAAATTAAAGGGTTCGAATACAGAAGTGGGAAAACGAAATGTCACTGGCTTTGCCTACACAGTCCAGTATAATTATTTATACAGTATACTTATTTATACAGTATAATTATTTATAGCAAAAATGTCGTATAAGAAATTAGATTCTATACACGTGAAATCTAAATCTTATAGAGGGAAAAGAGTTGTGTGTGTGTGTGTGTGTGTGTGTGTGTGGATAGCAAATATAAGGAAAAATGTCAAAACACTAAGTTCTTTGTAGAATGTATACTTTTTTATTTTCACAGAGGGAACTTTCGTTACTTCACAAACCTTTCAGGCCGATGACGTTCATTGATACTTTATTTTCCAGCACCCTTTACTACAAAACATATTTCCTAGTTAAATGGAAAAGATATCATTGCAGTTAAGGGGTTAGGTAAAAGTGTTGTTGCTTTGATTAGCGAGAGCGCGTAACATGTTTACCCAACACTGGCACGGTAAGATTGACTCAGAACTCCTACTCTGGCCAACGGGTGAGTGGGTGGGGCCAAAGGAGCGGGGCACAAGAGAATCAGGCTAACGCTAACAATATAGGTGATTTTCCATTTGTTTGTCTTTGTGCCAACCGATGTCTACTGGAACTTGGGCCAGACTTTTGTACCACCCTGTTATCTGGTGTGTGGGAACGAGTCCTTGAGCTAACTTGACTCTTTGTTTGTATTCTGCTTGAAATTGTGTCTGGTCCATGCAAATGCAAGGATTTGACTTATTTGTCCCTGCTACAATTTCTGGCACTTTGATATCTGTCCTGTTGGCCTGTAATGTGTCAGTTAAGCCAGCTTTGCTATAATTTAATTCCACCTCATAAATGAAATCAAATGAACTTATCCCTGGACTATATGGGATGGTTTTGGTGATTTTTAACACCCTGTCTGCTGTACAGAATGCATGGAGAGAGAGAGAGAGAGAGAGAGAGAGAGAGAGAGAGAGAGAGAGAGAGAGAGANCTTTGCTATAATTTAATTCCACCTCATAAATGAAATCAAATGAACTTATCCCTGGACTATATGGGATGGTTTTGGTGATTTTTAACACCCTGTCTGCTGTACAGAATGCATGGAGAGAGAGAGAGAGAGAGAGAGAGAGAGAGAGAGGGAGAGAGAGAGAGAGGGGAGGGGGGTGAAGGGAATTAGATATACCACATATCTAGATGGATGAGCAAACCGTGACGTCAGTTGGCATGGCTTGGAGCAGCAGCAGTGAATTTTTAAAAATCGCCCCAAATTCTAATTTTCTCAGTCTAACCTCCTTCCATGTGATTTTATAAGTTAAATAACTGACTTTTGCTTCTAAATAAGAAAGCAGTTTTAAATTACGTAATGGAGCGTGTTCATGACAGTTTACTAAGGTTTAAGAGTGAAGAATGTGGCCTTATTTCTACTTTCAAACGTTTGTGTAGTTATTACCGCACCTCCTAAATTTTTGTCTGGCAGAGAATCACAATGAAGCGAAGACTGTCCAATAGCAGCTTGGATGTGGGTGGTCGCACGTTGCTCGTGTTGATGTGGCTGGGTGGGGTGTCGGTGCGGTGTATCTCTCTCAAGATTGGAGCCAGCGTGTCCTCCATCTACCGCTGGATCCAGCAATAGCAGGATCAAACCTCATTTACAAGACACTGGCACGTTATGCCGCGTAAGCCAAGTTCCCCGAGGACTGGTGCGATTTGCATCCCGAGACTGATATGGCCACAGTTCCCCCAGCACAACTGTTTTTTAGATCCAAGAGTGGAATTTTCAGACTTATTTACAGCCGATTCACTGTCGTAATCTACAAATTTCTTTACAGGAAGAACTAGACAAGATATGAGCAGATTTTCCCTCTTTTTTTCTTGATCCACCTGCAGATAAAAGTTATAACCTGCTCTAATTTTCGTCTCTTAACTTTTATTTATTTACGAAGTTAGGCAAAGACAGAGAAGATTCAATCGTCTCTCTCTCCTTCCTGCATAATTACCAAAACCTGGGTTACGACAGAGAATTGATCGTAGGTGCACCTGTGTATCCAGATCCAGTCCTTCCTCCCCAAGTGAGACAGGAACCCAGCCTGACACTGTGCCTTCATTTCACAATGAGTTGGATAAAATGAGAGAATTATATCGATACCGTAACTGTGCTCGTTGTAAAGAGGCTAAAGTTTTACCAAAAGACGGTCAAGATTGGGCTGAAAGTAGATGTATATTCACTAGGAAAAGAACTTCAACCTTTGGGTCTAATAATTGTCGCAGCCAGCCATTGCTTCACAGACACACATATTTAAGTGTGCACTCCGTCTCCACCACACCATCGAGTCTTAGGTCTGTGTTCTCGTCGGTTAACGAAATTCCATAGCAATTCTTCCTTAGCTATTTATTCTTTGATATACCTGGTTGATATCCTGTTCTCCGCTGTTTATGTGAAGTGAGGAGATATTAGAAGGATTTACATGAAACGCATGAGGAAAGTAAAATGTAATAACCAAAATAAATCGTTTTAGAGGTGTTTGAGAGCTTCCCTAATCGATCAGAATACGGGCTTTAGTTATAACTTGCCTGGATCCAGGGTGGTGTGGTGAGTGTTTGAAAACCGTATATTTTTTCTTACTCGGGTTCCACTACGGTCAGTGGGTGTGAGAAGTGGACTCCATCCCTATGTCGTGTGGATAGGGAAGATACAAAACTACCTACGTGACTACCTTGGTGACTAAAAGTGGGGGGTTCAAGTGGCTGGATCCTTTCGTCTTATGTAAGATCTGCTAGGACTGCAAGTTTAGTGTAAATTATCTTCAGGCTGTGCCTCCTTTGATCAATTGTAATGTGGAAGAGTGTGTAGGTGGAAGGCTGTGTGTGTTATAAACGTTCTGTTAGATTAAGAATATTTTCCTTTGCAGTTCATCCTTCAGTTTACATTCGTGTGTGTAAACAGGGAAAAGCCTCGTTAAGTTGATAGGTACAGATTTTAATGCTGATGATTTCCCAAGACACTCTTGATGCTTTTGCCAGTGATTTGTCATTTATGGTTTTCAGCAATATAATTTTCACGTAATGTAGCATGAAAAAACACTGCCGCTCCTGAGCTATATTAAAGCCAAGAAAATGAGTGTGTATTGTGCTTGATCACTGATAATACATGGAAATCCAAGGTATTTATGATTTTAAATGATGCTATACTCTATCAACATTTATTTGGCCTAAAATTACCACCTCTCTCTGTTCTCAATACTGTCTTGTGATGTAACCTAAACCCTAGAATTTGATGCCAGTCATGAAGACGTCCTATGGAAAGAATGTAGAGCCTTAGTGTTGTCTTTTGCTGCCATTGAGCTGCGTGAAATAAGTTGGGATATGAAGAAAAATCTGGGTCATTGAAGTGAACGAACTCTTGCAGACTGACTGAAATTTTCATATCCATCATCATCATCATCATCATCATCATCATCATCATCATAATTTAGCTATGTTCATTTGGTTGGCAGTGAAATGAATACAAGAATCTTCGTAGTTATTCTTTTGCTTTGGGTGCATCCTGGATTACGTATAGTTTGAACTCCTGAATCACCCTCGTCACCGCAACTTGCTACATTCCCTCGCCCCAACACAACCTCACGCTATCAGTTCCAGCAACAAATACTACCTATTAAAGCAAGATCTGATCCTTATAAGAACAGTCCTATTCCAGCCAATGCCCAAACAATGAATCAACACAAACTACCTGCGTCTCTGTCACGAATTTTCTACATTGTAACGTTGTGTTGAGTGAGTCGTGACATAGTCCCATAAATTTGAATTGTCTGTTGGCGCGGTAGCCGTTACACGCCGGCGCGCGCACCTCTCACGCTCGTCGCGCCGCCGATTCAAATCAGAGCTCAGTTTGTCTGTAGACACGGCGGGACGCGGAACGCCTTTCTAGGCTCTGTGCTTTCTTAGCGATTTCAGATTTCAGCTTGTATTGGCGTGTCTCCTGCAGCCCCACCCACTTTGGTGATCGTCACAGCAGCTCTGTTTCATCCATACCGATCAGTATTTTCTGGTTTTTTCCTAGGCTAAGCTTTTTGAAATATTTAGCCGTTATCTGAGTGTTTGAGCGAGTGAGTGCATTCCTTACTTGATTTGAATTTCATGTAACGTAAATTCATTTCTTTGTAATTAATAAATTCACAGTTCTTTTCTTGAGCTTTGTTAAAGTTTGTTAACTGTGTTTGATTACTCCACTCTATTATTTAATAGTTTGCTACTCTGCGTTAGCACAACTTTTGAATTAAATCACGGCCGGTACTTAGGCCAGCTTTGACATCACTTTTAAATCCGCTGTGCTAGCTAGGAGTTTGGCTCAGCCAAGAGCCTGTTATTATTATTATTATAATTTTTTTTTGATTGTTGGGGGGGGAGAAGAAACTTTCTCGTAGGCCAACGGTACAATATTGCAGCTAAATAGAGTGTCTAGTTCTCTGCTGCGTGCCGTTGAGGAAGTTTGTAATTCTCGACCCTAGAGAATTGACATAGCACACTTAGCTATACATTGTATACCAATTATACAATATTTCATTATTTCTTGGGAATACTTAAATTTCCCCTGACATCTGGCGACACGCCAGAGTAAAAATCTCATTTTCCCCTGACAGTCTCCACCAACATCTCTCTCTCTCTCTCTCTCTCTCTCTCTCTCTCTCTCTCTCTCTCTCTCAGGAAACCTAGTTATTATCGCTTTTCCTGAAATTTTGGCTGTTACATTTACTTTTAAGGGAGTATTCGCCTTTTACTAATGTTAGTTTTTAACCCTTATGTTTATTTTCAGCGTTAGAGTTGCCATTCGTAAATAATCAGTGAATTATTATTATTATCAATATTGTTATTACATATACAGATAGATAAAAAGATAGATAGGTAGATGGACAGATAAATAGATATTGTTCCTATTTTACCATAATATTGTCTTCAATGTTTTTTACTTCTTTTTCATTGCTGATCTAGTTGGGATAAATGTTAAGTAAGCAATGTTCTTCAATGCGTGGATATTCTGGTAGGGAAGGAGTACTAATGAGCCGCCTTCTCCGACTAGAACACTGCCCTTCATGTCATGGAATTCGGCTTAGCTGACAGTTACCGTTTCACACCTGTTCCTACGTTATTTTAATTAATAATGTGTATGAAGGACAAAAAATCTACTAGTCATGAAAATAGGCAGATGAAATTAATAAGAACTGCATTCGTATTTTACCATCATTATTATCTTTATAACAAAGACAAATTAATGATGAAAATTATGTGATGCAAAAGTATAGTTAATTTCTTTGGGGGACAAATGTTATCAATTCTTTCCAGAGAATAATACAAACGATCTATTACGTCATTCTGTCCCTGTCATGATTTTTTTTCCATATTTTCTCCACACCCAGATGGTTTTATATAAACTAATTTTCGACGTGAGTGGTCGGTTACAGCCTTCATTAACACCTTACCTCCCAGAGAGCTTCGCCATATGGAATAAAATCGCCAGGAAGCAACAAAAATGAACCCATCTAAAAAAAAAAAAAAAAAATCTGCTAGGTAAAGGTGTTAATGGAAGGAAAAAGGTTTTAACAGGTGTAATTAATGTACACTGTTGTACTTATTGCTAATGTTGTTGTTGTTGATGTTCTTGATCTTTAAGTTGTTGATGCTGTTAATATGTATGTTGCTGCTGATGTTATTGCTGTTGATATTGATGCTGATGTTGTTATTGTTTTAATCGTTGCCGTTGTTGTTCTTGTTGTTGTGGGACTCAGGCTCATCTGGACGTGATCCCGGTGGACTGGAGCTCATTTTCACTTGCGTAATCCGTCATTCTTCTCTCAGTGGATAGGGAAGGATGTCAGTGACGATTATAATATATTGAATATAGACAAAATGATAACAGTGGACTTCAATTTCTCTCTCTCTCTCTCTCTCTCTCTCTCTCTCTCTCTCTCTCTCTCTCGGCAGACGCGCGATATTCAGAAATGTTGATTCTAGTTGGGTATATCTGGTGGAGTGTCGCTGCATCATCATCACCCTCATTATCATCAGTAAAATGACAGGCGCAGCATAACATCGATGTGTGTGTGTGTGTTTGTGTGTGTGTGTGTCGCTGGGTGGTGGGGAGGGGGAACCACGTGTCGCTGCCTATTGTATAAATAACAGGTCGCACTCAGCCAGGCTCACTCTCAGGAGCAGCTGCAGCGGGGAAAGTCGGGGTTTGGTAGAGACACACACAGGAAGGTAAGTGTGTGTGTGTGTGTGTGTGTGTGTGTTTAATTACACTGATGCAAATAGAAGAACACACTTTTTATTTTAACATCGCCTATAACTCCATACCGTACCTTTATCTTGAATATCGACTTTTAACTACAGATTGACACGAGAAACATGGCGCTAGTAACAAAGAAGTGCTGTAGAAAGGATGCATTGCCACTGTATTGTCTTTATCTATCACTGACTTATGTGAAATATTCTGCAAAAGTTTTAAAAATCTGGTGCAAGTTAAAGTGAAAGGAATACAGCAAATACGCGCCATTACTTAACCTCACTTACTCCTTCTCAGTTTATTTACATACGTGACTCGTTCATGTTCACCCATATGCTACTAATACATTTTTTGTCTATGTCAGTTTTATATGAATAATAAGGAAGGTAATATCAACGTGCCCTATATTTAAGAAATGAAAACAGAAAAAAATGGTAAAGGAAAGCTGTTATAAAGCCACCTAAGATGACGTGAATACAGCTCCTAGGCTCGTATTCTCGTCAGTCTGTGAGCGTCCTAACACCTCTTCCTTAGCGATCTATTTTGATACGTCTGTTTATTATAATTTTGTATGCTACTGAAGCAGAGTATGGCGATACTGGAAGGATTTATGTTACTCAGAAGAAAGCAGCAATGTGCAATAAACTAAACGGCTTAAGAAAAGTATTAGGGAGCTTCCTTAACCAACGAGAATACCGACCTTAGACCTATTCACTTTGATAACCTATTTAATGTGAATGCCTCTTTTCCTTTTTTTTCTTTTTTTTCTATTATCTTCGACAGTGGGAGTATGCTTTCACTCCTGTTTGTTTGTTTGTTAGTTTGTCTGTTAGCAGAATTACTCAAAAACGAAAAGAGAAATTTGGAGCAAATTTGGTGGGTAGATAGGCCATGTCCCAGGGAATGATCAATTAAATTTACGGAGCGATCCGGATCGTACTACAGATTCTGGATCCGCAAAACATTTTTTGTGAAACCCTAAACAATGATGAGGAAACCTAACCCATTATGAAGAGTATTTTGGAAATTACGTTGCCCTTGTCGGAGAGATGCGCTCCACTGAGTGCACATCTAGAATATTTCTGTTATGCCTCTACGGCTTTGCTCTGCTTTGAAGAAGCTACTAGAAATGGCGATGTTAGATGCAATTTACTAACCTATTCAGTGCAAAGGAAACTCCTCTGATGAAAATACTTGTGTAATGTCTAGAATGAAAATAGACAACCTCACCCTCAATAACTACTGTTCTTCACAGACTTTTGCTGTTTGTAGACGATACTGTGAAATAAAACCAAATAGTTGTCCATAAACGCGAATTTTAGTGAAGACTTGGAACACTTTAGTAACATTTACAATCACCTTCGCTACAAAGGATAACTCTTCAGCTTTATCAAATCGTCTGGAGCAGCAAAAAGAAATATCATAATTATAATATATATACCGGCCCTCACCGGATAGAAAATGGTTAACTGGCTAATTCTACGTGGGTAATACTGACGTCTGAGTGAATGCATCATGCAACATAAATAAATCATAGTATATACCTGCATTTAATAATAAGGCATCATATAGCAACAACAGTCATATTTTTTGCCGATATTTAATTAATCATAGAATCTTGTCGTAGAGCTGAGAAGAAGTGAATGAATTCTATCTTCACAATCTTTTTTTTTTCTTTTTAATAGCTTCAGAGCCTTGTTTACCCCATCCACTACGAGAGGAGATCCAGAAGATGAATAAAATGCCTGTAGCAAGAATCAAATATTATATTCGTCACCGTATATAAAAGTGTTAGGATGCATGCAGGGACTGGTTCATGCAAACACATAAGTTTGCTGCAGGTAATATCTTCACATCTGTGTTAGTTATTTCCCCTTAGCTGATGACCTTCATGTGACAGGCTTGTGGTAACACTGGTATGCGGGTGTGGAATGGCTCTGCTCTTCGCATGATGTTACTGTCGCGGGAAAACTTTGGCCTCAAGCTTTCTTGTTCACATATCTACTTAATATTGGCAGGAGCAGCAGGATGGGTCTTCTCTACAGACACTGCAACGGACGGTTTCTTTTTTGACGTGAGCAGCAACAAGTCATCTGAATTTAAGTCGTTGTGTATGAAAACACTCAGCAACATGTTCCCAAGAAACCGTCCAACCCAATCAAGTTCAGAAGCATTTCAATGTTGTTAATATTTGTTATCAGCTACAAATAAGTAAATGGATAAAAGCAAAGTAGGCAAATAGTACTCTTCTTGACTCAGTGGCAACGTGACGGACTGTGACCCCGCGGGGCTCTGGGTTGATTCCCTTCCTCTGACCGCTATTATATTGCCATCCTTCGTTTCACATATTACATTCTGACTCGGATTTTGCTTATATGTTAGTGCTCGATCTCCTTTCCTGTCAGTAATCACTTACTGGACACTGAAACTCAAGTGTTACCTCGAGGCCAGTCCTCCAAAAGAAAGGCGTGTATTAGCGCAAAATGATGCAGAATAATACAGCAAGATAAACATATGAAAAAAAAATAGAGAACTGAGAAAAATAGTGCTTATGAGATCTACTGAAGACGGTTAATTTGGTGAAGCTCTGCTGTACAGAATGCATGGAAAGAGAGAGAGAGAGAGAGAGAGAGAGAGAGAGAGAGA